>LZPO01117073.1:178604-192868 GCA_001675575.1 Neotoma lepida
TCTCTCCAGAACAGCACAGACAGCTTTTAACTTTCTGTCCCAGAGAGAGCTGTGCAGAGACATGGTCTGGTTCAGGATGTAGGGTCTACCTTACAGGCCACCCATTCTAACAAATGGAAAGANAGCTCAAAGGACAGTAAAGCCAACATAATGGAAAATGAGTCAGGATACACTCCAGAGCATCAGCCATGAATTCAAGGAAGGTAGAGAAGACCACAGCACCCCACAAGAAGAGTTGTTACAATACCCTCATTTTATAGTAACTACACAGTACACCCTGTTTCAAAGGTTCTTCTGCTATAAGCCATATGTTTCCTATAAGGACAGACAGAAGGAACAGTCCTGTGTCCTTAGGGCTGTGACACTCTCAGCTGTCAGGGCTGCTCCCTGCACCTACATGGCAGCTCAGAAACATCTGTAACTCCAGTCCCAGGGGATCTGAAGCCTTCTTTTGACCTCCATGGGCACCAGGCACTCACATGGTANGCAGACATTCGTGCAAGCAAAACACTCATACACATAAAATAAAAATAAGTAATTTTTTAAAAAGGGATTAGGACAGTAAGCCTTCTGAAACAAGATTGGCTTGCCCTCTATGAAGCAGAATTTGGGCCAAACTGGGCCTATCTGGGGAGACTCGAGTTACTAAAAACCACGTACAGTTGATTTTGAATGATAACATACTGGAGTGTTTGCAAATAACTCACAGACCTTTTGCTGCTGGGAACTGGCCACCTTGGCTATTTAATAGATCCAATTGCAAGTAAAAATTACTCTAAGAAAATGCAGCTGTCTGTCCTCCCAAACCATGGCAACCAGCCCTCCCTGCAAACAATGAACCAGCCTCCAGCCAAGACAGCAAGACTCTCGTTTCTCATGATTTTCTTCCCAAAGAGCAAATGCCTTTAAAATGCACAAAAGAGCAAGGAGCCTACTGAATTGGCAGTGATTCCTGCTCTCTCTTCATAAACATCTGTGTGAAGGAGAGGGAAGCAGGAAAAGATCTCTGTGGTTTGGGAAGACAAGATGGCCTCAGGACTAGTTAACCCTCAGTGGGCAAAGCTGCAGAGAGCGGAGGAGCGGTTTTGCATTTTCTTGGCCAAGGTACATTTTCTTTTTCTGCAAAGGCCTTGTTCCAGGGTGAAGGCAAAATATGCTCGTTCCAGAATGCACCCCGTGGAAACCACACCGCTTTCAACGTGGTTCAAGTCAGCACATAGTTTCCCGGCTAGAAACCACCCTCCCCGCCCCTCATTCTCCAACCCTGATAGTCTGCAGCCTGCTTTCCAAAGACAGACTCTCAGCAAGTAACGATAGCCCATTGAAATGGGAGCCTTTAATGCTCACCAAAATGCAAGTCATGCTAACAAGGCCACCCCACAAGGCCTTCTGCTTACCAAGTAGCTGACCCAGCAGAACTGAGAGGCAACTGAGGCCTGATGTTGTTGGAGGATTTCCATCCCAGTCTTGGCTGCACCCCTCACTGCAGCAGCACCCCCTCCNGCCCCCGGCAGTGTCTGCATTCATCAGGACACCNCTGTTCACTCAGGGCAGCTGACTGTTACACACAGCCACATCTGTGCAGCCCAGGAGGGCTGCTACCTCCTCCAGATGATTTCTCAGCTGTTCTGGAGGGAAGCAGCCCACTCCGTATTCCTGAAGGGTCCTGGATGTTCGCTGTCCTGGCATATATCTCACATCCCAGAATTACTACCTGACAGTGAGTTTGTTCTGTCCACTGCTGGGCCGTTGGGCCTTAGATCAATGTCTTACATTCAGCCAGGGCTCAAGAGACACTGTGTGGTAAGGATGANGTCCACACAGACCTCTGATTACCACGAAGTCATGAGAACTTAATCTCTGCTGGTAGGGTATCAGTAAAAGAAGCTTCTAAGTAAACAAGATGGTGCAGAAAGCAAGTTCTGAAAGTCCATCAATCCACTTAGGCATCAGGCCGACCTCATCCATAATCTATGGCCTAGATTGTTTCCTAGAGTTCTAGAAGAACCTGATTAAATCTCTATGTTTCGAANTTAGGGAACAATTACATCCTGATAAACTCCCCATCACTTTTAAATGCCATAAGCTAAAAAGGTATCTGCTCCAGCTAATTGCCTGAACATCGCTGCTCAGCTTAAAGGTTCCCATCGTTCTTACATTAGCATAAATGTAGCAAAATTATTTAACACAAGGTTGCTTTGTAGCAAACTGTTGAGTGTCTCATTAACAAGTATATTGAAGGGGGGGGCATCTTGGTACACTTTTCTACTTCCCTAAAATGGAAACTTTTTTTAAAAAAGTCATCAAGTTGAAATAAAATTTAAAACCACAAACAGAGCCACAGACTCATCATGAGCTAGAGAGTGTCTGACATGCTACCTGTCTCTGGGCCACACACAAGGGTTCCCAAAGGCTGAGGGCACCAATGAAGCACAATACCATTTCCACGTCTATTTGAGACTTCTAACTACCCGAGGCCAAGAAGGAAATCCGAGTCTCTGTAACTGCCAGAAGTGACTACAGTTTTCACACGTAGCAGGAATCGACAAAATAAAAACCACATATAAGCTGAGAAATCGAGGAAGTGAGACTCGGCAAGAGGACCGCCTGAGGCATCGCTCCACTGGCTTCCAGGCTTTCTCCTCATCTGCCTCTCCTTGCCCCAGGGAAAGGGAGCATGTCTGCCGCAGGCATTTAATAATGAGGGGTGTTCCTGACACCCAAGAAAGTGAGTGCTAGGGCAAGGGTTGCTACACCATTCTCAGGGATTTTTGAAATACATAGACCATGTTTTGACCATTGTCATCATCATTAAAGGTTATTGTCAGTGTTTAGTGAATAAGAAGACAACCCTTCAAAGTCTCATATGACCTCTGATTGTGCCACACTGTTCATCTAGGTGAAAATGCCCTTTTATTATGTAGCCTTAGGTTCTGACTCTGTATTTCATAACATGGCAAAGCGACTTTTGTAAGGCATCACATGTGCACTGAAGTTTTCCCAGCATGCAGCTGTCTCANGTCCGTGTGAAAGTGTACTTTGTTTGACTTGGAGCTGTACCAAGAGTTGTTCACCTTTTGAAAAATCACAATACCAATGTCTACACCTCTGAAGGGACTTGAGTCACCGGGAAGCCCAGCTGCACCGNGCNGCATGTGAGAGCTATTATATTCCAGCCATTCTGTACAGACTCGGGCTCTGACTAATTCATCACGCCTCCTAGTGTGGTGGGGCCTGAGCACTTACACATGTAAGCGCATTCTCCTTTAAATTGATTTCTTAAGGCTTCTCACACACATTGTTGTACAATAACAACCTATTGAATTTTNAAAAAATNATGTTTCTTGGTAAGCTGTAGTAGGTAGATAGTTAGTTTGAAGAAATACTATAAAATGTGTGCTACCTAAGGGAGCTGTGAAGGATGGCAATGCCATTTACATGGTGAGTCCCTGAGGATGAATTGTTTAAAATCAGTGGTGTGCTAAAGGCAATATCATAAAATGAGAATCAAGTAGGAAATAGTATTCCNGAAACTGGTATCTTACAATCTAACTTCCCATTTCAAACCTAACAGGCTGAGACACCTGACTGCTGAATGTGCCATGTTTTAGTAACAGAAATAGAACAAAAAGAATGATCACAGACTAAAGAATAAGCAAGAAGAGACACATCTCATCCCTAAGCCCGTTTTAATCTCCATTGACTATGCTCTGGTCAAGGTGGAGAACAAACTCTAACACCACAACCAGGTGTAGCTACAGAGCGATGCTGGGGCTGGCATTATACTACAAGCTGAGCCCTCNCTGATGCATTTTTAGCACTGTATGGTGCAGCTAGCCCTAACCTGCTGACACTGTGTTATTGCTTGCCCAGGAAGATGCCACGCTATCCCAGTCACTCCTACTCTAATTATTAATGGCACTTCTTTCCTTTCTCCAAAGTGGGTTGGTTTGTGTAACAATTTGTACATGGCTCCTCTACTAATTGTTTCAAAAATTCCAGACAATAAGCTCTGGCTCATGCCGGGTCGTCCGACCTTAGGACTAAAAGACGACGAAGCTGTGGGGCTGAGAGGTTGGAGCAAAAGAGTGTTAAGCAGGAGAAAGAGACAACGCAATTTACAATCAAGTAATGGAGTGGGAGTAACACGTTGAGAAGAACAAAATTCCCAAATGCCATTCCTCCAGGTATATGCCTCCTTGGCTGCAAGGGCTGCTGGGAAGGAGATTTCACAACAGCCCTATGAATGGGTGACTTGTTCCCCTCTGAGGAGGCTTACAGCTGGACACCAGTAGTCTAAATTGCAGTCCTGTTTCTCAGGCAGCCTTCCAGGGCTGCCAAGTGTTACAAGCCCTTCACAGAGCAGTGGATTTTAAAGTTGAATTTAGACTATTTTCAGATCCCTTTTGGGCAGCAGACAGACAGAATGATGGCTGGTTACTATGGTGCAGTTGTTTTTCATTCCTGGTCCAACTGCAGCCCTGTTTGCACTCAGGTTTGGGAGCTCCACAATGTGCTTCTGAGGTTTACTCTTTCTGAGTAAANCTATGGTTGGTGGAATATTCAGAAAAAGTGTGGGAACCAGGAATCAGGTTATTGCAAATATAATGGGAAAATATATAATGGGAAAAACATAATGAGATAGTCAAGCCAGTGTAAGACTTTGCTTGATATCATCTTTAATATCCTGATGGAAATAAGAGAGGAAAGGTGTGTTAACTGCGTGCTCAGGGAATTTTATTTAGTGCATCAAAAGCTGGAAGAATTAGCTGGGTAAGCGGTTCATGACTGTAATCCCAGCATTTGGGGTGCATTGTGAGTCTGAGGTGGGCCTAAGTCACCTAGCAAGACCCTGTCTCAAAANTGAAAAGAAATGGGGGAAGGGGTCGAGTCTACAAGCAGAGGCCCTGGGTTCAATCCCCAGCAGCAGAGAAAAAGAAAAAGGAAGATTACAAGGGTCCAATGTAATGTCAGCTATGCTCAACTTGATGAGCAGGGTAAATCTTCCTTTCAGAGATTAACCATTACTAAGTTGATAAGGGTTACTATTTCCCTCCCCCACAAAGGCAGGAAGTGGGGATCATGTGAAAGGACAAGCTATTATAAAACACAGGTCCAGGGTTGTATACCTCAGGGGNCTTCTGTCCAGCCCTGATTACAAAACACTGATGAGAATTGATAGCAATAACAGAAAGACACCATGAACTGAGAGGTCAGAATGCATTCCACAGCAGCTGCTGGAGCCTTTGCCAGCCTGAAGCACTAGAGTGAAGGCTTTCTCCAAAATGTATGTGGTGACCAAGGAGCTCAGTCACTCAATTATTCCATGAATCTGGCAAGTTTTTATAGACCGAGAACTGCTCTCAGGGCTTGAAGATAGAATGGTAAGCACAGTAGAGTCCTAAGCTCAGGGCCTCTCAGGATGTGGGGAAAGGAGATACGGAAATGGCTTAACGGTCACTGTACAAGCATGGGCCCTGGGTTCAAATCCTCAGTGCCCATATAAAAAGTCAGGCATGGCTATGTACTCCTGTAACTCTAGCATTGAGGGGGAGATAGGATTCTCCAAGNGCGCTTTTGGTCTCCCAGCTGAGCTGAAACAGCTAACACCAGTTTAGTGAGAGACCCTGTCTTGAGGTAATGAGGTAGAGAGTGATAGAAGACCCCTAATGTTTTCCTATGGTCTCTGCAAGGGCCATGAGTGTTCATGCCCGCACATTCACCCACATGCATCACACAAATACAACACACACACACACACACACACACACACACACATACACGTATGGAGAATGCTGAACAGTATCACCATTAGCCCATGGAGAGGTCACCAAAGCTCAANTAGCCAGCACTGGGCTAAGCCCTTCCTTGTTAGCATGTTCTTGTGACAATCTAGCAAAGACAGAATGTCTGCTATCTTTTGATGGATAGGAAACCCAAAACTCAGAATGTTTAAATGACTGGCCAAGGTCCCAAGATGCCTAGCAGAGGAGGTGAATTAAGCAGGTGGGTGTGGTTTTTCCATTGCTGTGGAATTCTGAAACCAGCAATACTGTGAGTCTCTAGGTATGATCAAGTCTGGGTAATAATTCAGNCAAATTCAATTCATTATCAAGGGTCTGATTTGTCCAAAACATTAATTTGTTTGGAGGAGTGCCTGTAATTCACAGTGATTGTGACTCGCCTCCCCCAATGCACCCAGGCACTTAACAAATGATCTCAGAATGTCCCCCAAAGCTCTGTCTCCCCACAGAAATACAGACTGCCACCATTCTACCTGTCCTAACCCAGTGCTCACTCTTGCCACTCCAGCCTCTGGGGTGGATTTTTCTCCTCTNAGTCTTGGACTTTATTACTATCTGGGATCAACTGGGATTTTCTTGATCTCTCTGGCTAGCCTGGCTCCTTTCAGACTCCGTTAGATAAAGCTGCTCTGGAGCCAGCCTGGGACTTCCCGGCTGCACTGCACTTGCTGACGGCTCGGCATCTGGGTCTTGGGTTAGTTCTNCATGGTGCTCATTTTAGAGCAGCTTAGGCAAAGCCTGGATTTCCCTTTGGTCTCTGGCTCTCCTGATAGTGTGGAGATGCTGTGACGTGAGAGCATGACATTGTCCAAAGCTTACGGTGTTCGAAGATGCCTTGGACACACTTTCTCTTAGACGCTCCTTAAGCACACAGGAAAGCTTATTTGGCTTAGTTTGAAAAGGACACGGGTTCAGAAAAGGTAAGTAACAAGGTTACAGAACAGACCCCTCTTCATCATGAGCTATATATTCCAAGACCCCAGATGGATGACTGAAATCTTGGCTAGCNCTGAGCCCTACATATATGCGTTTTTCATATATATAAATTATATATATGATAAAATTTACAAGNTAGGCACAGTAAGAGACCAACAGNGATAGAATCGAACAGTTACAATGATGCAATCAAATTATCAGCATCACTCCACTTACATTTTGAGACCATTGTTACAACAATAAAGGTCACTGGAATGTAAGCACTGCTGTACTGCAACACTCCAGTTGATAACTGAGATGGCCACTAAGTGACTAGTGGATGGNGGCTTANGGTGTATGGATACATTGAACAAATGGATGGTTTACTTACAGTGATAGGGAATAGCCCAAAATTTCAGAACCATATACAATTTAAAGCATAATTCTTTGTTTGTTTCTAGAACTTTCTACCCAGTACTTTCAGCCTGTGGTTGACTGCAGGCAACTGAAATTGAACCAACTGAAATTACAGATGGTGGTGGGGGTGAGGGTGGGTTGGAGTTTGAAATGGTGACAGGGGGCTTGCCCCACCAAATAAATGCCTGGTCAGTTTCAAATGCCATACTGTGGCCATTTGAGAAGTGTTGCAGGCCAAATTGTGCCACCCTGAAATCCATATGTCAAAATCAGGCAGACCATGCNAAGACACCAGAAGGAGACAGCCATGTCTAAGCCAAGGAGAGAAGCCTCAGTAGAAACTAAACCTGAGAGTGCCCACACTTGCCCACATCTTAGTTTGAGACTGATAGTCACTGTAACTATAAGCAAAAAAAAAAATTGTTGTTCAAGTAACCCAGTCTGTGGTACTTCGTGACACTAGCTCTCACAACTAAAGCAGGCTCTTCTGGTTGAAGTCATTCATATCCCAACTCTTGATTCTTGACAGCTATGCCTACTTCACCTAGGTAACCTGAACTTGATCCTTAGTCTGTCTGTGTCCAGACCACAGTTCCCAAAGGTATTTGACATTCTGGACCCAGAACACACTCTAAAAGCAAATCAGCTCAGATAAACATGAGAGGCCCACTTTCCGGAAGGAGAGCATAGGAAGGGTGGAGAGGTAGAGTTTAACAAAACCACAGTAACTCAGGCAANATCACAGCTTCACTGGNTTCTCCAAAGGGATGTCATTGTTCTGCCTGATTTGGGGACTCATACAAGGGAAGAAAGAAGTGGGCAATGGAGCAGATGATAGCAAGATAGGCGGGTGTCATTTCACACCAACATGCTTGTTAGACCACACTGAGCGGAAGGGAACAGGACAAATCAGGAAGAGACACAAAGAAGGACAGTGAGGGTGCATTGGACCTTTCAACTCTTGTGTCCAGGGTGTAGAACTGAAGAAATAAGGAATGGAAAATGCATGGACATGGGAAATTTCTATAAACATCCTTCTGTTAGTAGCCTTGAAGGCCAAGAAAAGAACAGTCTAGTAGAACTAGTTTTTCTAAACAGTAATTCCTCTATTCCAGCCAAACACCACAGCCTCACCTACCAAAAAGATTTCTATCTTCACTGCATGATAGTCCCCAACCTCTCTTCCTCTTTACTCACTCCCATCCCAATCCCACACCTAGGTGATGGCAGGCAAAACTGAGTAGGAGTCTGGACTTCCTGGACCATAGCAGTGCCATGTAACAGCAATAGTATGCACATTCTTTACAAGTTTCTACAGAACATGTAACAAGATAGATTGTATCCTAGGACACACACACACACCCCAAAACAAAAACAAAACTTGATAAACCAAAGATACCTGAAATCGTACAGAGAATTTTCTCTGACCANAGTGGAAGCAAACTAGGAATCAATAGTGCAGGTTAGAAGAAACTCTCCAGACACTTNGAAACTCAACCACAGTGNACTGTTATGTCTTCTTGGTGGACTGACCCTTTGATAATTATATTAAAGGTTTTATCTGTCTATGATAGTTTTCCTCCTTTAGAAGTCTATTTAATAATTATCAGACATTGATATGTTCCTTTGATTATAATTTTCATGATATATATTGTTCTATCTTTTTATTTCCAACCCACCTATATCATTATAGTGAAATGATTTTCTGGAAGAAGACACATGATTGGGTCATATTTTTAGTTCATCCTGCCACCCCTGNATTTTAACTGGTACATTTAGATCATATATAAGTACAGAAAACGTTTTATCCAATAATAGGAATAAGAGACCAATGTTTGAACCCATGACTCACATTAAACATAGTGTTGTAGGTGCTATCCAGTGCATTAAGACAAGAAAGGAGAAGAGAAGAACAAAGACAAGGATGGATAAGACCCAATGATTGAAAAGGAAAAATCAAAGTCATCCCTGTCTGAAGATGGCACAAGTGACCACATATAAGATTCCACAAAGATTGTCCCTGAAAATCTTAGGGCTGATGAGTGAGTTCAACAAGGTCACAAGCACAGGACTACATAATAAACCCAATTATATCTTTACATGTCAGCCACAAACCCAGGTGCATTGAAATTAAAGACTTAATACAAATTAAAACCACCATGGGGTAGCCCTCCCCAATCNTTTAAATAGCTATTATCAGAGACAGCAAAATAACAAATATAGGTGAAGGTGCAAAGAAAAGGAGCCTTGCCTACTGTGGCTGGGAATGTAGATTGGTGCATGAGTCCATGTTAAAATGTGATAGTAGTTCTTAACAGAGTTAAAAATAGAACTGTCAAGTTACCCAGAAGTCTCTCTTCTGGATATATACTCACATGAAATTAATTCACAACCCATAAAGACTTCCTCATTCCTACTTCCACTTGGCTTTATTTGCAATAACTCATAGAAACAACCTAAATATCTATTAATGGATGAATGGGTAAATAAAAGATCATATACACAAGTATACATATAAACACAGAGAGAAAGGAGGGGTGGGGCAGAGACAAAGACAGAGACGGGAATATTATTTAGCCTTAAATAAAGGAAATCATTGCCATTTGCCACAACGTTGAAAGGCCTAGAAGATAGTGTGCTAAGTAAGATAAGCTAGACACAGAAAACGATCACATGCTCTCACTTAAATGTGAATCTTTCTTTTAAAANTCAGCTATTAGAGACAGAGACTAGAAGAAGGAGATGCAGATCAAATGACTCAAAGCAACAGATGTAAAAGATGAACATTAGAGACTAATGCCTGAAGACTGCAGTTAATAAAATCGGACTACGTTAGGGCTTGGGCATGAGTAGATTTTAGCTGTTGCTGTGACAAAAAGGGTCACTGTGAAGCAGTAGCTGAATTGATTTGCTCCAGTGCCATTGTCTACCACCTTTACAGGTGCCATGCATTGTGCTGTACACCTCACTTATCCCTCACAAATTTATCTTTAAAAAATTTAAAACACAGCCAGGCATAGTGGCACACACCTTTCATCCCAGGGCTCAGGAGACAGAGGCAGGCAGAGACCTGTGAGTTTGAGGCTAGCCAGGGCTACAAAGTGAGACTCTGCCTCACAAAATGAACGAATGAACGAATGAATGAATGGACAAATAGATAAAATATATTATTTAAGTGGCAAAAATGAAGCACTTAAGTCTGAATCCAGNAAATCAAGAGTAGAATCTATAGGCTGAGAGTAACACAATCCTGATGAGAAAACCGAAAAGGACCCAACCTCAGGGAGAAAACAAATGTCGAAGTTTGGAAGATTCACCCAGAAAAGGTACCAATCCTGTCTGAATTGATATATAGGTTTGGTGCAATTTCTAACATCTCAGGAAAAGGTTTGTAGATATAGACAAAATACTTTTTCTGAAACTTGTATGAAAAGGAGTGTAGCAGGGGTCCTGCGTTGTTGTTCCCTTTATGGGGGAGGGGGCCAAGTAGGCGTGAAGTCAAGACACACAGACTCTGGGAGAATGTCGAAACAACAAGCTCAGTTTACTCAAGAAGGTAGGCCTTATATACCCTCCACCCCACCCTGGGGGAAGGTCTGATGAATATGCATCTGCTGGTGTGACGTGGCTGCCTCTCATTGGTCCAGGTTGTCTCCAGTTCATGTTTCAGCTGCTGTTGCTAAGGCCCCTAGGTAGACCCAGGCTGGCTCTCAGAATGTATCTTTTTTACTTGTTTGGGCCTCTNGGGGATGACTCATCCCACAAAGGAGAAGGAACTAGAGTAGCCTAAAAAATGAATAAGAAGAGGCTAGAGAGATGACTCAGTGGTTGAGAGCACTTTGATATTCCTCCAGAGGACCCAAGTTCTATTCCCAGCCCCACACGGAAGTTCATAACCATTGATATATCCAGTTCCAGAGGACCCAATGCCTTCTTCTGACCTCTGCAGGCACCAGGCACACATTGGTATACATACATGCATACAGGTAAAAACATATGTATGAAATAAAATAAATAAATCTAAAAGAAAATGAAAAAGAATGAAGTGAGCAGATTTACAACCTGATTTTGAGACTAATGATATAATATTGTCTTGGTCAGGGTTTCTATTGATGTGAAGAGACATCATGACCATGGCAACCCTTATAAAGGAAAAACATTTAATAATGGTGGCTTGCTTATAGTTCAAAGATTTAGTCTATTTTCATCATGGTGGGAAGCAAGGCAGCATGCAGGCAAACATGATGCTAGAGAAGGAGCTGAGAGTTCTTACGACTTGACTCATAGGCAACAGGAAGTGGTCTGAGACACTGGGCATGGCTTGAGCATATATAAGACCTCAAAACCCGCCTCCACATTGACACACTTCCTCCAACAAGGCCACACCCACTCCAATAAAGCCACACCTTCTAATAGTGTCCCCCCCCTTTGGGGGCCATTTTCTTTCAAACTACCACAAATATTAACATACAATATTATATGTTCATTATGTAGCTGAGGATGACTTTGAATTTCGGATCCTTCTGTCTTCAGCTTCTAAATTGTGGGATTACAGGTGTGTACCACCATGGACAGTTTAATGCAGTGTTAAGGATCAAATCCAGGGCATCGTGCATGCTAGGCAAGTACTCTACCATGTAAGCTATATCCCTAGCCTATATATTCCTTATGAAACAAGTAAGGCTATATAATACTAATCAGGACCACAGTATTGGTAGCAATCAACTGAATAGAACAGAGAACTTGGAGGCAAACTCACACAAATCCGCCACTCTGGGTTGAAGGATGGTGAACTATTACTCTATTTAATAAGATGACTGTTAACNAAGGCAACTGGAAAAACAAAGGCTAATGGACCACACCCTATCCAGAGACTCCCTGACTCCCAACGCGCAGACTAAGACACATGGCTGGAAGGCCCCCGGGGGGAAAATACTGTAAGAGCAAGAAATGTCTTCTGTTCCCAAGATGGGAGGGTCTCTCATCATGCTACTCATGTGTGATGCTAATAACTCTGCTAATTAAGTTCCCAGCTGAAGGGTAACTAACTGGTTTAGCACCTTCTCCTTGAACTATGACATACCAGCATCTTCCTAATACTTATCAGACAGGAAGGGTGACAGGGGTCATATCCAGATGGGAAAGACTCCTTCAGTCTAACACAGACCACAGCAGTTTTCTTCTGTGAGTGAGGGAAGGAACTCATCTTTACACCTTTGCCCTGTTTGTGGTTTCGTCAGCAGACAGATGAGGACCTTTAGCACGTAGTTTCAGGACATCTCCACTTCCTCCAGCTCAGAACACTGGGANTAGGAAGGGCAGCTTACCNGGGGTGGGACATCAAGACCCTAGNAAGAGCAGGAGTTGTTGGAATTACTAACCAGTGACAGAACCAGACCCTACATCTGGAGTGCTGGCAGATGTACAATGGGTAATGACATGCAGGTGAGGGTGACCCTTCTAGGGGATAGTGGGTAGAGCAGAGGTCTAAGAGAAACGAACAGAATTACACAGGGGATTGTATTATCAGTGTCTAGCATCTAACTTGACCTGCAGCTTCCTTGCAGGGGACCTGAATAAGTAGTAGATGGAATGTAAGCTCACTTCCTTTTTAAATATTTATTTATTTATTTATTTATTTTCATTTGTCTGCATGCAGATGTATATGCAGATAGAACACGCATACTTAAAATAAATAAGTCTTAAAAGAAAAGACTGAAATATTATCCCAATAAAGAAGACAGTGCATTTAGAAGTATGGTGGTATGTTTTTGCTGTATTGACAAGACGTTCTGGATTAGATGTATATTGCACATACTCCAAAGAGATATCACAGAATCCATTCTGAATTTAAATCCATCTTTGTATTTTCACGAAGCTGAGAAATATTCATGCTCTGGAAAACATTGAATACAATGAGACTATTCAGAATTTGGACCCAGAAGTTCTGGGTGTTGTTAGCCCTGTCCATGAGAGTAACCATCCCGGTTTAGTAAGTGGATGAATACTTCATTTCAACCCCAGGCATGGCCTTTGTGTCCACATGGCAGTGACTTTGTTGGCTCCATTGGGAAGTGTACAGGGCTTCGAGAATGACACAGGGTTCACATGTGGACCTTCTGCTCAGGTTCTTAGTCGGAATGTTCTGACGCTCATCCAAGTTAAACACAGGGTTTGTCACACNTGCAGCAGTGACATGAAGCAGGTACAGGCTTGATGCCCCGATTTCTTTGAAGTGCAAGACCCAGGCCAAATCCCAGGAGGGTCCCAGAGCTGTACTGTGGGGGCTGCTTCAGTGAGCTACCCTCTCAGGGAGTTCTTTGCTCTGTGTCAGGAGCAGTCACCAACTGATTCTGTTTCCACTGAGAAACAGCATCCACAGGGTTTAGCTTAGATAGAGAAGCCATGAGGCTTATTCAGCAGTCAGGGAGCAAGGTCTGTGGGAACAGTGGACTACCCACCTCTGGTTGTATTGTTTAAAGTCCTAACACGAATGGAGNAGGAGACGGCTCTCGCTACACCCTAGCTCCAGTTTTCTGAAACACTGTTGGAGAATGAGAGGGCCTGCAAGCTAAAATATGCACTGCGTTTCTCCCGTAATCTCAGTTAATACTTTTCTCTAGTAAAATGTAAACACTGCCAAGTGGTCCTGTACACCAGGCGTTCCTGCCGGATTCCATCGCCAGAATCAGATAAACTCACAGCCTCACCTGTGTTTCTCCATGGGAAGCAGGGACTCACGAGCTTAAAGAATAAGGCCTGGATTCTTCCTGAGTACAACCCAAGGCGATATNAGGAGGAAAGGTGGGGGTGGGGAGGTCAGAGGACATAAATATGAAGCAGGAAGTCCACACAGCACTCATCTTCTTCATGTTTTTTCTCAAGATATTTCTTCTCTTTCCTTTCTTTTCTGTTACAGCATTTATTAATTATACAAAGTAAAATGGGTTCATTATGACATTCCTACACATGCATAGAATGGGTTTTGATCATATCCCCTCTTCTGCACTCTTTTCCCTNAGCCCCCTCCCCCTCATCCTTAATAGTCCTTTCTTTAAATCAAACTGAAAATGAAAATTTCATCCCTCTTTTTGTCTTCTCCCTATCTTTAATGCATGAGACTTATCT
>LZPO01117073.1:214283-225843 GCA_001675575.1 Neotoma lepida
CTCAGGGCCAGCTGTTGGGGAGGGGCTGTAGTTTTTCCAGTCACCTGCCTTTTGTGAATTTATCAAAGAATTGAGCCCAAGCAGAATTCTGGAAAGCCNTTCTCNGTTGAAATGAACACACCATGTTAGATTCAAGAGGTGTAAGAGATGGGTTGTAGGAAATTACTNCNATGCCCAGGCCTGGTCCTCNTTGAGGCCAAAGGCATTCAGTAATTCTTCAGTTATCAGATATGTTGGCTGTCAAAGGCCCACAACTGGACTTCCTTGGGAAAAGCCCCCATCGAACGGAAATCGCCTTGCCAAGGTTTTCCTCATCTCTACAAGACTAGCCAGCATCCGATGACTGGCGAGTGATGTGGAGAGATAAGCACCTACTCCCTTTGAGTTAATCCAAGATAACTCTGAAGAGCCATCCAAGCCTCAGAGCCCTGTGCGATGAGCTNGACCTCACTTACAACAGCATCTCAGCTTACTTTCTCCTAATTCTCAGCTACGCTCCATTGACTCCTTTACTGGATGTTGTTCAAGAACATTCCCCCAGGAAATCTTCAGCCACGAAAATCTCCATTTCTGAGTCTTCTCCCAGGATGTGAGAACTAAGACACCAGAGCATTTCAATTCTGGGAGAAGGGGAAGAGGGAGCAGGAGCTTCCGCTTACAATCTCCACGGTTGTCTTNAGTCTTTTCTCCAATCAATCACACCATCCCATCATTGTCTATGACATCATTCAAAACTCTAGCTACCTACCCCATCCGCAGAGGATACATGCCAAGACCTCCAGGAATTCTTGAAACTGGATAGTGCCAAACACTACACATCATCACACTAAGTTTGCTCAGTAAGAATTACTGAGAGAATAACAGATGAGTAATACATCCAGTGTGGACACGTGGGACAAAATGACGTGTCATGTTGTAGACAGGAAGGAAGAAGATTTCCTGACTATGCAGGCTTTGTTACTTAAAGCTAAAGAATTGTCTTGGGATGGNAGGCTAACCCAGCACGCCCAAAGCACTGGGTTCGATCCACAGCACCACACAAAACTAGGTGGGGTGGAATTGTTCCTGTGACCCCAGCACTCAGGAGGTNAAGGCAGGAGGACCAGAAGTTCAATGTCATCCTCAATTTTGCAGCAATTTTGAAGTCAGCTTGGGCTGCCTGAGGCCACTTTCTCCAAAGTGAAAATCACAAGCACTTAAGAATTATTTCTGTTATTCTAATTAACAGTGGTTAACTAAAACTATAGACATTGAAAACATTGTTAAGGGGGCGGGGCTACTATAAAAGTAAAACAAAACACAAAACAGCAACAACAAACACCCCAGTTTACATATGTTTCCAGTCTTCCTGTAGTTCCATACGGGCAAGATCTTGGTGGCAATGCACAGGGGCTGACATCCTTCAAAGTGTCTCTGTCTGTCCCACCCCAGGTACATGCTCCTGTACACATGGAGACCTCCTCAGGAAACAGTAACTTTGCTCTCACCTTAGGTTAGGGAACACANACTTTTCACACACAACCAGTTTAAAAGCATGCCAAGCTGATGTATAGTTTTTCACAACTCTATTCCCACCAGTGGAGTGGAAACAGTTAATATTATTGTTTGAAATAGAGTGAAGCCAGGTTTTCTTGGTTATTTTTGCTAGTGTGAGCCAAGAAGACCAAGCAGCTCCTTTTTTAGAGTCTTCCAGAACAATTGGGAGACACTTGGGTGTTTTGTTTTGGGTGTTTTAAAAATCTCACTGACTCATTTGCTGGGAACAAATGCATAAGTCAGNATGTGGTCTGGCCAATCTGATCTATCTATAGGAGGGGAAAAACTCCATAGCATTTTCAAATGAGGTACAGTCAGTGGTCACATGTTTTTGTTTTAATTTCCTCCTATTTAAAAAAATGGGTTGAGGGCTACTGAGATGATTCAGCGGGTAAAGGCATTCTTGCTGTGCAAGCCTGGTGACTTGACTTCAATCCTGGAACCCATGAAAAGGCACAAAGAGAGAACCAACTTCACAGAGTTGTCCTCTGGCTTCCAACCGCGCACTGTGCACAGAGCTGTGCAACACCCCAGCCCTGAGAATAATTATAATTATAATCATAAACATAACTGGTTTTGAAGACTGTAAAAAGATGTATTGACTTGTTCCCAGCCATAAAAGCTAGAGATTTGCCCCGATGGGAGGACTGATCACTACCCATCCTGTTGTTCCTCCAGGATAGTTTCCTCATGAGAAANAGCCGCTCACTTTGGTAAGTTTGCGTGAAAGGGAACTACTGCCAGTGGGAGCATCTCACNAAGCTTGAAATGTGCATATAGGAAATGCAAATCCAATGGTCACAGAATGCTTGATCACTCTTGTTTCCTCTACTTTTCCCAAGCCATGCCAACTATCTCTCATCTCCTTCAATTCCTACCTTTATCTCTGGCTTCTTTTCTTTTCTTTTGCAGATTCTCTTGACCTCNGCCATCAACTCTTTTCTTCCCCAACACAGGGGATCGAACCTGGGGCTTGTGCATGCTATGTTAGCACTCTACCACCGAGACACAACAGGCTGGATCGTCAAGTTAAATTTTGGGGGTTTCTATCTGAGTGTTTGTCAGCATTTGGTCTGACCAGTGTGATCTATCCGTAGGAGGAAACTCCAGATAGAGAAGTATAGACTCATGTCCTTGAGCTCCCTGTCAACAAGTCACCCAGCCTTGCTCTGCAGCAAGGCTTACGGAAGGCCTAGGAGAATGAGGGTGTCCCCAAATGTATTCACATCATTTGAACCTCTTAACAAGTTCTACCCAGTTCCCCTCCAGGCAGGTGATGATGTGAGAAACAAAGTACCCATCTCCATGAACCCTGTATATCCCGATTGGTTTTATATGGTGTTTCCCAACAGATGGAGACTAACAATCCAGAGTCAGGTGGATGGTACTTATTTATGAAAGAAAAGTGAGGAAGAGATCATTGTCACAGTATTTTTCAAAATGTTAATAGGGCATTACTTATTTTTTTTAACCCCAAATCTATCAATTTAAATTTTGTAGATGGACATGGTGGCTCACACCTGTAAAGCCAGTGCTCAGGAAGCTGAAACNAGAGGACTNAGGCCAGTTTGGTTCACAGTTTAGTGAGTTTCAGGCTAGCCAGGCNTATATAGTGAAACAGGGAAAAGGAGAGGAGNAAAGAGAAAGAGAGGTGATGAAGCAACAANACCTAAAGCAACNCGGGGAAGAAAGGGTTTATTCAGCTTATGCTTCCACATCACAGTTCATCATCACAGGAAGTCAAGGCAGGAACTCAAGCAGAGCAGGAACCTGGACACAGGAGCTGATGCAGAGGCCACGGAGGAGTGCTACTTACTGGCTTTCTCATCCTGGCTTGCTCAGCCTGCTTTCCTATAGAACCCAGGACCATCAGCCCAGGGATGNCTCCACCCACAATGGGCTGGGCCCTGTCCCATCAATCACTAATTAAGAAAATGTTTCACAGGCTTGCCTACAACCTGATCTTATGGAGGCATTTTCTCAATTGCAGCTCCTTCCTCTCAGATGACTTTAGCTTGTTCCAAGTTGATATAAAACTATCCGTCATAGGAGAGGAAGGGAGTGTAAGGAAGGAGAGGAGGAAAGAGAGGGGAAGGGAGGACAGCAGGGATGAGTAGAAGAGAGGAAAAAAAGAACTTCTGGGTGTGGGGAGAAGAGCTTTGAGCTGGGATGTAATTCAGTTGATGGAGATCCTCGACCTAGGAATTCCACTTCTCAGAATGCACACAAATAAATCATATAAACAGGGCATAAAATATTATCTAGAAATACTTTCATTATAGACATACATAACTAGGAAAAGGTTACGCATTCAACAGTAGGAATTCCAATGATAACTTTATATTCTATGGATATGCATCAAGCAACCACTAAAAAAATCTTTTAACAACTCATAATATGTGAAAGGGAAAGATCAAAATATGAAATGTCACACATTCTAATTTTCTCTTAGAATACTTGCCTATAAAGCACTTAAATCAGAAGAGGGTAAAATACGTCAAAGTTTTAACAGTGCTTATTTCTGCATGGTAGTGATAATGGGTAATTTTTATTATCTTCTTAGTAGTTAATTTCTCCATGTATTTAAATAAATTCAAATATTAATATTGTTTCAATAATAAAAACATATTCAAAATACATNTTATAATGACCCTCTTGTTTGAGTTCTCTAGTTGTTTCAGCTTCCCACCTCACAACAGTGGGTCCAATGCAATAATCACTGAGAAAATATAGTAGGACAGGCCCATAGGGTCAAGGAAATTGGCTCAAACCAGTTGCCAAGGCATGCACATAATGTACTTCCTTATGAGCCAACCTGGAGTCTGCTTGAGGGCCTAGGAACAGGCACTGTCAGAGTTCCTGATTGTGCCCAGCCAATGTGGGACAACTATGCAATGCCACCAGACTGGGACACAGCTTGGGTCCGTTATTGGGTCCAGCTTTTCCATTATTGAATAAATGAGTCTGCTGTTCGCCTTCACCTGACTCTTGGTGTCTGTGTTGTTGACACCTCACCTTCTCACCCCCTCCCCCGAGGGAGCCATTCGAGAAGGTGGCTGAAGAACAACCATAAATCATGACCAAAATTAGCATTCAGTCATTTCTTTTTCAGCTTCCCTTTTGTTGTCCTAGGAAGGGCCTCACAGAAGGAAGTAGTTTTCCTAGAACTGTCTTCATCTGACTGTAGATACTTTTTCACTAATTTAGTCATTCATGTGTGTGCATGTATATGTATGTGGGATGGTGTGCATGCCATAGAGCCCATGTGGATGTCAGAGGGCAGCGTGTAGGAGTTGGTTCTCTCCTTCCATCATGTTGGTCCTGGGGACCAAGGTCAGGTTGTCAGGTTTGGCAACAAGCCTTTATCCATCAAGCCATCACACTGGTCCTGACAGTACACACTTCTTATTCCTACTCATAGGCATGACCTACTATTTATGATAATCACTTGTTTGAGCCCATTTCTGCCTCCTTTGATGCTGACAAGAACTTGTGAAAATGAAAATGTTCTCTTCCATCTTTTCTTCGTTTTTAATGAATGGTTATTATTATAATACTGTGCTGACAAGCACGGCAGATACTGAAATATCATTCCATTTCAAATAAAAGAGTCATTGTTTTGGCTGGCTGCAACTCTTATTTGGCCATCATCCCTTGATTAAAATTCCCTGAGGTTTGTTTATCTGGCTTTCTGGGTTCTTTCTTTTAAACGTATCAGCATTTTTTGCCCAGCTTCAAGCTATTCTCATCTCAGGATGTAGGAAGTTGAAGCGGAGCAGAGGCTTGTGACTGAAGTCCAGCATGAATATAATTAGTGAGGAAGTCGAGGGACTGACGTTATCCTACCCGGAAGGACCAAAGATCATGGTGATGAACTCAAACCCAAATATCCATCAGGGCTACTGGTCCACGTGACCAAAGTGACTAACCCAGCCACACTGGCTTCCAGATGTTGTACATGTACTGCCCATGAACACGCAGTCAGGACCACTTGGAATTTTGGGGTTTTAGAAACAAAACTTTTTAAGGTTTTTTTTGTTTTGTTTTGAGACAGGGTCTGGTGTATCCCAGGCTGGCCTTGAACATCTTTTGTAGATAAGGATAGCTTTGAACTCCTGATCCTCCTCTCCCCACCTCCCAAGTGCTAAGATTACAAGTGTGAGCTACCAGGCCTGTTTTAGGCAGGGTTGGGGTTGGAACCTAGGCTTTTGTGAATGATGAATATTAGGCATGTACTCTACCAAATGAGCTACATCCACCAGCCCCCATGCAATTTTTAACAAAGAGTTTAAAAAAAAAAGTTCTATTAAGGTAGTTACCTTTCTAGATTACATGCTTATTCCATTGTTAGCAACATACTACGAAGCGTCTGTGGAACCTGGTTTGGAATTGCTCTCACATACAGTTTGTGAAATGCATCAGAAAATCAATCTCTTCNATTCTGATCACATATGAATGAGATTAAGAAGTCAGATTTCTCAACTTATTTACCAGGCTGGGCTCCAGCTGCCTTCTGCATTTTCTAAATAGCAGATGCTCTCAGAAAGCCAAAGTTTGCCACCCATAAATCCTTCATAACCACATGCCTTGGTCTAAGACAGGAATTCCAATAAGAGAATTCCAAAAGGGATTAGGAGTGGGACACGATCACAGGAATAATAGACAACATTCCGGCCCAAGATCTCTGAGTGAGACATTTCATCTGTACAATCACACAGCTTCAAAATAATCCCAGCATTCGGTTTTTAACAAGCTCTGGATGAGGCCATTGTGTTTCCAAATGTTTCCCAGNTGCTTCTTGGGTCTAGCCTGCTCTATAGGCCAACGCCAGTCGTTAGAGAATAAGTTTCAGTCTCAGGAGGTGACCTAAAGAGATACATTAGAAGGATGTTATCTGAGTTACTGNAATCAGAAAGTTAAAGGCATGGAGAGTGCTGTGTGCCTGTTACCCCAGCACCTAGAAGGCTCAAATAAGAGCACTGCCTAGGCTACACAGCAGTAGTGAGTCAGCCTAAGGTAAAGGGAGACCTTGTCCCAAAAGAAATGGAACAAAAAGACAGCAGAGGAATACATTTGCACTTAGTAAATTTTAAGTGCTAGATAACCNGTTTAGACTCCAGAAGGTGGCTCACACTGGAATACACCGCTGTTGTTGTCTGCTCCCCTCCTAGGGGTTGTTATGAAATAAGAACTNACTCTTAAAGCAATGACAGTTGGTATGTGTTTGCTAATAGCAGCAGTAGCAACAGCAGCAGCCATCTCACACAGGTTCAATACTTCTGAATGTAAAAGTAGCCCAGGTGGGTCATAGACAGTCCCTTTGTCTTCTTCGAACACTGAATTGTTCAGACACCAGGACTGTGCCACACATGCAAATGTGCTTTCTGGCCAGACTCCTTCAGTTATAAGCAATTCATNCAAGTTACTTTAAGCACTGGGGTCTTCCTGTGACCACAATAAGGACATANACTGCTCAGGCCCCACTTACAATCAATTCTGGAAACTTGTCCCTCNACTTCCAACTCTAGTCTACGTGCTGAAGGTCATCTAAGCTTAGCAATGTCCTTGTCTGGGGAGCACAATTTTGTTCATGAGATGACACTAATTCAACAGGAAAAATCTANAAAGACCTTGAACTTCTGATCTTCCTGTCATTACTGCATAAACACTAGGATTACAGATGTGTGTCACAACATGTAGTATTTGTGTACTAGGGATGAAATGCAAGGTTTCATGCATTCTGGGCATGCACATTATCAACAGAGCTTTCTCCTCACCCCTCAGCAGATCTTGTAATTGCATGATCAAATTATTAGTAGGCCTCAGGCACTGGCTTATGTATTTATGCATTAGCCAACATGCAATGCTTGTTGTACATAGGAATTGCATTTGACTTTGAAAATATAGAGATGAAGAATCTTATCTCAACCCTCAAAGAAATTAAAGTCTCTCAGCAAACATGAATAGATAAGTCTAAACAGGATGTGATAAACACATTAATGAGAACATGGACAAAGTGCTTGGGAGGCATTGAGAAGTTAACACATAGCATGTTCTCAAAAGACTGAGAACTCAGAGTGAAGAGATGGCTCACCAGTCAACAGCACTAGCTCCTCTTCCAGAGGACCCAAGTTTGGTTCCCAGAACCCACAGCAATAGTTTGTAACCACCTGTGACTCCAGTTCCATATNNAACACCCTTTTCTGGCCTCTGTGAGCTCCTGCACGCACATTATACACATAAACTTATGCAGGCACACANGTATATACATAAATACAACATGCAACACAAGTACATCTTCAACAACAATGGCTGAGCACTGAGATTCTGTCTGCTCCCTTTGGACTAGGCTGATATGCCAGATGTGAAGTGGATGAGTTGTGCTGACCCGGGCTTGATCTGGGCTATTTATTCAGTTTCTTCTTTCCTGAAGTCATCTCAGGGCTGTCTGCAGACAACCTTCTTTGCCGGAGAATGTTGTGCAACACTAGACCTTCATGGCTGCTTGACCACCGAGCAAATTCTTCTTGATGGCTTTGGAAGAAGAACAGCTACTGTGGGAAAGCGAAGCCAACACAACACTCAGGAAGCAAGACATTTTGTTTGAACATAACATAAATCAGCTCTGGGAAGGGGGGCTGTGAGGCCCCCTCTTCTGAAGCTCTCTTGAGCCTCTGAATTCTGCTGCCAAGTCTTTGCTTCCAGACCTCANGAACATGGCCTCAACAGGTCGGCCTGTTCCAAACCCACGCTCCTCATTGCTTTTATCCTGTGGTTTCTTGGCCTGCTTCAAGAATGCGATGCAAAATTATGATTTCATGGAATATTATGCAATTCTAATGGAAGGCCAGTGAAATTATCAACTTTCATCAATTACCAAGTCATGCAGGTGACCAACCAATGGCTGCAGTTTGAGTGCCTCATTCTGTGCTTGTTTTCTGTTTTATGCTTTTTTGTTTTGGTTTTGTGCGTGCGTGTGTGTGTGTGTGTGTGTGTTGTTTTGAGGTGGTTTGTTTGGTTGTATTTTTTGAGAAAGGGTGTCATGATGTGTCTCAAACTTACCATGCAGCTGAAGATGATCTTGAGCTTCTGAAATTCCTGCCTTCACTTCCCCAATGCAAGGATAACAGACCAGTGTCATTGTGCCTGGTTTATACAGTGCTGAGGATCAAACCCAGGCCTTTATACATGCAACTGAACTTCCTAGCAGGCCATATNCTACGATTTTAGTATTTGTCTCTTTTAGAAAAATCATGTTGAAATGTAGTTGTGGTGGTATGAAGAGGCATGGCCTTTGGAAGGCCATNCCATCATGAGGTCCCTGCTCATAGGAGTCAGGATAGTACATTTATAAGACAAGGTCAAAGCGTGTTCTCTCTTTCTGTTTTGTCCTTTCTTCATGTGAAGTGACAGCATCCCTCCTGCTCAGAGCCTCAGAGGACACAGCAACCATCTTGGAAACAGAGCAAACCTCACCACTAGACACACATCCTGATAAACATTGTGATCTGGTACTTCCCAGTCCCCAGAGCAATGAGAAGTGAATTTTTGCCTTTTATAAATTACATGGTGTCAAGTATTTTCTTATAGCAGATAAGATTGGCTAAGACAGCCCACAAAAGTAAAAATAAATGGAATGATTACAAAGCGAACTTGGGCTTCTCCATGACCTTTGAGAGGTTTTATTATTCTTGGGACAGAATTGAAAAACAGTGATGACAGAGAAATGAGACCCACTATTTCATTCCTGGTGTCTCTTAAGTGAATGCCCCCCCTCTCCCAAAGATGACAATGGTCAGCCTGGGCTCAAGGCTCTATTTCCTGTTCTCCTAACTCACTATGGAGATTTATCTGGGCTACTTTAAGGTCTTTCTATCTTAGATAATCACCTATGAAAATGAATTAAGAAAGCTGCATTGAATTTTNAAGTACTCAGATGGAAGATAATAGGAATACAGAAAAAAAAACATTTTTATTTTGTTGAAATACAATATTATTTCAAAAACAAAGTATTGCATCAGATCAAAGATTCTAAAACTTTTGTTATTAGAAATTATGTTCTGCTTTGGAGTACTTTAGGATATCTTTATCCCAAAAGTGTGTGTGTGTGTGTGTGTGTGTGTGTGTGTAATATACATACTTTGTATATATAGTGTATTTTAATTATAAAACTAATACATGTTCATAGTAAGATATTGAAATGTATAAATGGTGGAAAATAATATACATTTTTATCAATGGAAAGAGAAAACTAATATATGTTTATAGTTAAGATATTGAAATAGTATAAATGGTGGAAAACAATACACATTTTTATCAAGGTAAAGAGATTTTTAGTGTGCATTCATTCCTAACACTGCTAAAATGTAGAAGTTACGGGCATCCTAATACATAGATGAGGAACCAGATGCAGATTGGCTCACTTACTTGTTCAAGGTCACACCAGGGATATAGGAGTTGGAGAGAGCCCTGGTGATTAACCACTACTCTGCATTGCTTCTGGAAGTTGACAAGGACAAATTAAACAGANCGGTGCTAGTCTAGGACACAGTGCTTCCACTCCCTGTAATATATAAGGTGGACTACACGAAACCCCTCTTCAAAGCAGTAAAGAAACAAAAACAAAATCCCACAAAGAAGTCATCAAAAGATCAGAACAGAAGACTCGGAGAAGAATGAATGCAAATCACTAACTAATATCTGAGCAAGAGCTCTGTCTAGCTGATGATAAAAATGTGTGAGGTTTTTTTAAAGATGGGCTTTTTGAAGCCACCCAGTGTGTCTGCTGGATGAAGCGAGGGATGCATGTNTAGAGACATCCTTGAAAGATGTGCACACACACTGGCCACTCTGCCTTTCTCCCTTCCAGTCCAAGGCAGGAGGCTGAGCCGACTTTCGGGCCCCCTTCAGATTTGAGAATCTCCCATCATAACATCTGCAACTGGACATGAATTTTTTTTTGTTTCTTTTGAACNTGGAAAGTTATTATGGAGTACCTCTCCTATGCCCTAGCCATATGTTGCTCTCTGCTGTAGTTCTCTTTGTGTATTTGTTCCTCAAGGGTGNGAGCTAAGTCTTAGTCATCTAGAATTCTCTGTAGCACTAGTGTAACGTTTTGTACATAACGGGAGCCCAATAAATCTTTATGGAGTTGAAGTTAGTAGAAGTGTGGTATGCTGAGCTCCCAGAGAGCAGTCAGAAAAAATACAGGAGCTTTGAAAACAAAGAAAAATGAGGGAGAAGAAATGACCAAGCTGGGCAGATCAGCAATTTCTGAAGTGTTCTCTGTAGAGCACAAATCCCATAAAATACTACCTGAAGAAAGGTCCTGGCTCAAGTAATTTTGTAGAGCACCACTTAATATACTCCCACCCACTCAACTCTTTGGGGGATCATAAGCAGTCAGCGTGCTGGAAGAACTGGTTCCAGCTTGCAAAAGTCAGTTGTTAAAATTTTGAAGAATTTTGTGAGCCAACCGTTACATACACTCATTGTTAAATATTAAATTACATAAACTTCCATTTAATAAGTTCTGTTAAAAAACAAAGACAGTAATTATTGAAAACAGCTAATGACTTTGCTAGAGTTTGCTCTTGTGTGCTGTGGTAGTTTAGATCTGAAGTGTCCCCCAAAGTCCTGTGCACACAGCTGAGGATAGCACAGCTGTGAATGTGGCCCAACACAAAATCATTCCCTGACTTAAAACATGATGAGGATTTTATACAGTTGCTTTTGGTAGCTTGATTTCTTGGTTCTCAAGTGTATACTTTGAGGCAGACAATGTCAAAAGGTTGGACATGTCTGGCCTGTAGGATGAAGGCCTGGTCTCCAGTGCAGTACTACTGGAGGTTCCATAGAAGCTTTAAGAAGTAGAGCCTAGTAAGAGCTTTTAGGTCATTGAAGATATGTCCTCAAAGAGGATAGTAGGGCCTACCCTCCTTGTTATCGTCCTCCTCCTCCTCATACCCCTCCTCCTCTTCCTCTTCCTCCTCCTCCTCTCTTCCTCTTCCTCTTCCTCTTCCTC
>LZPO01117073.1:239818-252176 GCA_001675575.1 Neotoma lepida
GACATAGCTCTCATTGCACAGAGATCACTCTAGGATCATTTGGTTGAAGGGATGTGTATAACTTTAAAATAATCTGCACCTGTGGTGTCATAAAATCCTGGCATATCTAAATGAAAAGGGACACCCTGAAGCATTGAACAAGGATACATTGGACCACAGGTGGCCATTTTCAACATGATGCCACCCAGGGTCATAAAATGAATCATGCTGGCTGCAACATAGTATCACAGACTCGGTAAGTTATAAAGAAAAGAAATGTATTTGTCTTAGTTCTGGTGAACTACAAGGGGCTGTATTTGGTGAGTCCTTCCTACTGCATACATCCTCAAAAGTCTTACCCACTACATCCATAGTAGCAATTAAGTTTCATTTTGGAGGGGGCATAATCTGAAAACTGGGGCTGCCTTAACAGACTCAGTAGATTTTCCAATTTTTAGCCTACATTTGGGGTCAAGACTAAACCCTTAGGCCTGAGAAGGCCTCCAAGATGCTTGAGTATGAGAGTCAGGAGACAGTAAGTAGAAAAAGAAATGCAAGCATCATTTTAGAAGAGGAAAGCATTAGCTCCAATGTATCCCTGGAGATGCAAAACAAAAGACAAGTGATACTAGTTGCACCCCAAGGTGGTTGCCTGGGAATTCACGCTTGGTTGCCTACTTCAGAAGCTGGAGGACAATACCACAACAACTATTCAAATGATTGTGACTACTAATGACATGTCTCAGAACCAGGAAGGAGAGAGCCCCCATCTAAGGAAAGAAAGTCAGGATGAGGAGTTGAGGCACGCAAGGAAGGGAGAAAAATTGGTGGATGTTGTAAAACCCGGGGCTGCCATGGGAATACCTTCATCCTAGGATTTTTGGCACTGTTNTTTTCTCACCCATAAGAATGGTCTGAACGTGCTGTTGGGTCAGAACCACAGGTTCCTTGAGACATCTGGTCTGCTGCTGCAGATATGCATCTTAAAATCCTCATGCTGGAGCAGTCATCTTAGGGTTTGTCCTTTTTTCTCTAGTTTACTAAAGGGCGAAGCACCAACCTCTTTAATAAGCCACAGCAACACAATGGAGTAATGGACAAAGCAAAATAACAANGTATTGAATACATGAGGGGTAATCTTCATTATCAACTTCACTGGATTTATAATCACTTAGGGCTTCCATCTTGGTATGTCTGTGAGGGCATTTCCAGAGAGGTTTAACTGAGGCAGGGAGACCTACCCTAAACTGGTGCTGACAGCCCAAATTGAGCAAAGGGAGAAAAAGAAACAGGATAGCCTAAGTGCCAACATTCATCTCTCTTTACTTCCTGTCTGGATGCAACATCACCACCTGCCTTAGACTCCCACCTAGGAGTCACAATTGACCCTTCTTTTGTGGTGTTGCTCTTTGCCAGGTAGCAGGGATGACAAAAGGGTCTAATAAAGCATATTTGAATATTGCTCAGAGCATGCATTTCAGTGTTCTCACCACCAAAAGTGAAGTATGTGAGATAATGCACCTCTTATAGTTTGAGTTGGCATTCCACAACCAAATACCAAAAACATCATGTTAAATACTATAAATATACACGCAATTTATACTTGGGAGCAAATAAATCAGTCAATCCCTTAACAGCAAAAATCCATATTAAATATTAAAACAGTCTTATAGGAACTATCTTAAATAATAAAACAAAAATTGATAAACAATAAATTTATATTATACTTAACAAAAACCCAGGCTGAATCACAGTAATGCCTTCCTAAAGTTCAAAAAGATAGTTTGCATTAAATGTCATCTTTTTAAGGGTACATTACTATTTTTCAAATAAAATACATGACAGTGATTTGACATTTGTGTTTGGCTTTTGCAGTATGGTCATAAAGAAAATAGAAAAAAACAATCCTATGGTACTGGGTTTCTCAGTACTTCCCCTTAATTGTTTTTTAAGTGTGAGACTATGTCCGGACCTCACCTGTACTAACANCTCCTCCTTCAACTGTACTCCAGGTTAACTCTGCCAGATTTTCATTTGGCAGAACCCTGAAGAACTGTGATTCCAACAGTTCTTTCTTCAATTTCATGAATTCTTCTATCTTCTATACTATTCTTGAATGTCACTGACATCTGACCATCAGCAAGAGGCAAGCCACAAAAGGCTGTGACATGGGAAACTGAGCAACCCCCAGGGTCAGTCTGGGAGGGTTGTNTGCCTAAGTACCGATTCCCCAAATGGTTAGATCATTAGTGAATTCTTCCAAGCTTTGATGAGATCCTTTTGCCTCTGATGNTGGCTTCCCTGTGCATTCCACAACCTCATAACCATAGGGGTTCTTATAACAAATTTAAGGATAACAAGGATCCCCCCCCCAAAAAAAATCAAAACTCATGTTGTCTCAAAAACCAAGTTTCTCATCGGACTCCCAAGGCTGAGTTAACCTCTTGTAAAAGCTGAAACATATGTCTGCAGCCACTGCTCACCCTCATTTGTGAGTGGATTTTGTGAAAAATGTTTTGTGGTTTTGAGTATACCAGGACCACATCTTCCATNCTAGCCAGAAAGCAACTTGGTCACCTAGTCACCAAACCCAAATCATTAACTCGACGGTGAATGAGTAGTGTTCTGATTATAAAATCCCTTCAGCCCTAATGATTCATGGCAAGGAGAGTCTACATCATGATCCTTCCAGAAAACCTCTTCGTGGACCATTCCCAGGGCTGTAAGAAGGAAAACCTGAGGCTTGGGGAGGAAGCCTGATCGGCCCCTTCCTAACCCACATGACTGACTAGAAACTCAATTCTGACANAGTATATCTTGCTATTAATCTCACCACCTCATTTCTTTAGATCCATCACGGTTTCTTCTTAGATACTGGGTAGGAGGGCAATTATTTATGGTTGGGAAAGTCCACTTTCAACCTTTGATAGAGCCTATTCATAAGAGTAANTCATTTAAAGCAATCAAATGAGATACGCAGAAGCAAGCAGGAAAATAGATTAGTCCAGAAATGTCCATTTTCTTCGTTTCTAATATGTNTGTAGCTTTTTTGCTAATTATGCTAAAAATCTGTCTCATTTTTGATTCTATGGACTTTAGATTTCTTAGATGAATATCAGGCAAATGCTTTGTCCATATTAAGGCCAAAACTATATCTATTGCTATCAAACCACAAACTGTGGTATATCTGAGGGTGTTAATGACTCCCTAAGTGGTTGTGTGTTTTAAAGCGTAAAAAGCCACCGATTTTATCCTTGGTAAGTGTAATTGTAATATTGTTTATGTAAATCAAATCCATAATACAATAAGATTTTGATTACAAAGTAAAGCCAAGTGACATGTAACATTCACTCTCAAAATAATGTAAGAGGCTAGAGAAACAGCTCAGTGGTTAAGAGCACTGGCTGCTCCTCCAGAGGATCCGTGTTCACTTCCCAGCATCCACAACTGTCTGCAACTCCAGTTCCAGGGGATCTGAGGCTTTCTTTTGGCCTCCACAGGTGCTGCATGCATGTGGAGAACAGACATACAAGCAGATAAACCACTCACACATAAAAAAGATTTAAAAAAAAATAAAAATTTAAAAAAATAATGAAAGCTGCATTGGAAGGTGCTGTATGACTTTTCCTGGGGAGATGTGAACAACTGTTATTTACAGCAGACGATGTACAGAAAATGGACCAAAGAAAAAAAATTCTATGTGACTCTAGTTTAATGGTCCAGTGACTTTACTGGGGTCACTTAATGATACTGTGGAGAAAGGTGGGTTATAGAACCCTGGCTGACTCAACACAAGCTGTATGATTGAAAAGCCCACCTCAGCTTGACTGACAATTCTTGAAAGCTGCCTCTCAGGCACTCCCCGACTGCCCACCCGCACCTCCAATAATTACTTACTACTTTTTATAATTTTGGGGAAGTGCTTTGTGAATCCTGGAATCCTGTGAACTTTCTGAGCCTTGCAAGTGTCCTTANCTTCTCCAATCTGGGGAGGCTTCCTCTTCTCTTCAGGAGGGAATGTTTCACTTTGGAAGAAACGGCTACATAGCAGGAGCATCCGCAGCTCCCATCCANTCACAAACAGCTAGAAAACGAAGCCAAACTGGAGAAATAACCACGTTCAGACTTTGTACAACAGGCATCGCAGGATCATGCTTCCTGAGGAAGGGAGAAGGATACAGCTTTGCCAAGTGCTCTGCCTACAGGTACTTTCTGGACTTAAGTGTAAGAGTCCGGCAATCTCACTACATTGAAAAGTCAGAAGAGGTTTGGGAGTCCAAGCGAACTTTGTGAAAGTATCTGGAAAGAAGGAGCTATGCAGACCAAGGGCTCCAAAAACCAGCATAGAGATCTTCTAGAGCTTTCTCTAGAACCCAGTGTCCAATGTGTAAGGTGAAACCCACAGTGAATGGGAAAACAGCCTCCAGGGAAAGAGCATCACCGGAGTGCACAGACAATTCCCAGGGTTCACACAGGCTTGGAAATAGTTCCTGTTTTCATGGGGACACAACAGAGAGCAGTCCCCTCCCCCAGATATGCAGGGTCATGCCTTAAAAGACTGCCTTGAAATAAAGGTGAATTCACTCTGTCCCAAATCAGCCTAAAATAAAACACAAAGCTACAAGAAACAAAGCTAACTGCCATAAGAAGTCCAACTTTAAAGAGTGTTAGATTCCTTAAAGGAATAGGAAACAACCCAACCTTTATCTGTCTGATATTTTGTCAAAAATTATCACACATGCAGATAAGAAGGAAAATGTACAATCTATAATCTGTAAAAACAAAAAGTCTGTAAGAAGAAACTCTCAAAATTACAGAAATGCAATTAGCAGTCAAGGAGTTTAAAACTACTGATAAAAACCTGTTGCTTATGATCACAACATAGAAAAACATGGAAGGAGAAAAGAGGTTATTAAAAATAAAATGGAAATTCCAAAAGCTATAGCTGAAGTGAAAACAAAATAAAATAATGAGGATTTAAAGAAAAATTCAATATATTCTAGTTTCTTTTCTATTGCTGTGATAAAACCCTCTGGCCAAAAGTAACGTGAAGAGGAAGTTTATTTGGGTTACATTTCCAGGTCACAATCCGTCACAGAGNGAAGTCAGGGCAGGAACTNTGGAAGAACACTACTTGCTAGTTCGCTCACTCTCAGGCATGTGTTTAGCTNNCTTTCTCATACAGTTCAGGACCACCTGCCTAGGGATGGTGCTGCCCACAGTGGGCTGAACCCTTCTGTATCTTTGAAGAATCCAGTTGGTCCTCCACAGACATGTCCGCAGGCCAATCTGGTCTAGTTAGTTTCTTCTTAGATGACTCCAGACTGTGTCAAGTTGACAATTAAAACTCACTATGACACAATACAAAGCAAAGTTCAGTAAACTTGAACCTAGCATTAGAAATTATCCCTAAACAAAGCACACAGAAAAAAAAATTGAACAAACTGACAGTGATCTTTCTGATTATACAAATAAGGTCCAAAGTAAGAGGATAGAAACAGAAAAACAAAAGGTTAAAGAAAAAAGTAGAGGAAAAAAAATCTCCAAATCTAATGAAAAGAGTAACCCACGGGTCCTAGAGGCTTGTGGTGCTGAGAACAAGAATCAGGGAAACACATCAATGTCATCATAACCAGACTACTCCAAGCCAGTGGTAAGGAACACACCTTCAAAGTAGCTGGGGAAAAAAATACACATTGTAGAGGAATAGGTATTAAAAAGAGAGCAGAAGTCACCCCAGAAACAATATAAGCCACGAGAAAATAGAACCACNGTACTGAAAGAAAAAAAATAATAAATCTGCCCTCCTGGAGTTCTATATCCAGGAGGAAAGGCTTTCAAAAGCTGAAAGTAAACAAAGTTTGAGCGATCTCACTGTGAAATCTTAGAGGCAGTTCTTCAGCCATGCATGGAGANGGTGGTGTATGCCTCTAATCCTGATACTTGGGAAGTGGAGACAAGATCTGGAGTCCAAGGTCATCCTCAGCCATGTAAATAGTTTGAGGCTAGCCTGGGCTACTTGAGACTGTATCACAAACAGAAAAAAAAAGTTCTTCAGTCAGAAGGCGGTGGGGGGCACTAGAAAGAAATCTGTATCAGTACAATGCTCCCTCACTGTCAGTATTTTTAGAGAATAAGTCTTCCAAGCAAAAATAACAACAATGGTGCCAGAGTATGGGGCTGAATTAGCCCTAAGTAAAGGCTGCTGTGGGTTGCTATAACAAGCTCAAAGGAAGTCTTTAAANGGTGAAATGAATCACAAGTAAGTTAACTGTTTGCCTGGAAAAACCTCAACATTCATAAAGGAAGCAATGAAATGAGCATTCAACAACATAAAGTTCCGGATGTCCGGCATCCAGCCAAGCTGCACAAAGCTTGTAAAGAAACAAGAGAAGATGGCCTATAAGAAAGAATTAGCAGGTATAGAAACACCAGTGAAAAAAAGGATTTCTAAAGGAAGGTCTTAAGATTTAAGGTTAAAACGTTAAGATTTGGGAGCCTGTGAGATGGGTCAGTGGGTAAAGGTACTTGCCACCAAGCCTGATGAACCTGAGTTTGATCCCCAAAAGCCATGTGGTAGAAAGAGAGCACTGACTCCTACAAATTATACTCTCACTTCCACATGGATGCTGTGGCATGTGAACCCCCCCTATGTATACACAAGAAATAATAAACATCACAAATATTTTTTTAATTTGAAGATAAAAAGTTTAATATTTTGTGCACATGTACTTATAATTACAAAAGANAAGATGAACACAATGATAAAACAAGTGAGTGATATGATAATTTTCAACCAATATGTAGAAATGTTTTAAATATGATATGAAAAATACAGTATGATGGATGATGCAGATGAGGCATTGCCCATAGGAGACTGACTGCAAAGGGAGGAGAGGATTTGGAAGAAGGACCATGCCATTGTTCCTTTTTGCTTTGACTTTAGCAATGATCACATGATTATATGCATTAAGTTATCATAGTATATGCTTACGATGAATTCATCTTCCTTTTAGCAACAATTATCTGATTTTAAATTTTTATCGAGTCAGCAGATTGCATATTTAGGATTNACAAATTATACTGTACACAAATTATACCTCAAGAAAATACTTTAATACATTCTGCCGACCAAAACGCCATAAAATGCACAGTACCTAAGCCCAAATGTATGATAGCTTTCAGCCTAACTTATGGCTACAAAAAGCTTTTCATGGCATGTCTCCTCACCCAATATGACGAGTGCACAAGACTTGAGTAAGCAGTCAAATGAGTGACCATCTGAAAGGACAATAAAGCCAGGCCAAAACAGATGGCTGCAGTGGCACTTAACCCATTCCTTCCTCTCAGATGTTCTGGAGCCACTGTCCTAATCTAGCCTACTTATACTATAACATAATTATAATATAACCTATACTGTCATCTAACCTAAGCCTCAAATGACAAATTCTTACTTCCTGCAGATATGCTCCCATATAGTATTTGTATACATTTATACTTAGAATAGCGTACACCNGAAAACATGTCTACCCATAAGTGGTTAGACCATACATCACATAACATTTCCTAAAGCCTGCCCTGCACTGATTGACATCTTTAAAGACCAATGTCTGAGTACCGTTTAGGAGGAACCATGCTCCAGATGCTGTGACTGGAAAAGGAACATCGGTGTCATGAGAGCTGCTTTTCCAGGCAAAGTTAGAGAAGGGCATTGCATTTACACCANGGCATGCTGACAATGTCGAACTACATTGAATCTTATCTATGAGCAGCAAATCCCCTCGTCCAGGGAGCCTGTGCAGCTGCCTGCCAAGGTTCATGCCTTTCCTCCCCAAGAGGTTTCATTTCAGAATTCAGATGATAAAGTACTCACTTGGTTCCCTTCTAGTCCCAGGTTTTTTAATAATAATAATGATGATGATGATAATAATAATAATAATAACCTCTTTGCGAAGCTAGGAGAGACGACACCACCCTACGGCCAACTCCCTGGAGACCCACAGGCCAATTTCACCACTTGTGGCCATAGCCATTACCAGGGAGCAGGACTCACTAGGCTAATGGATTTAAAGTATACAAATCCCCAACACAGTTCATTTTGAATTATTGGAAATAGCCCTGGTCTAGTGCCTGATTCCTAGGTAGATCTTAAATTTCAACTTTTATCATCATCCAACGCAGAGCAATGTGATTTCATGAAGGCAACATGAATACAAAGTGTTTAGCCCTCCTAAAAGACACAAGGAACTATATCAAGCTGGAGAAAGAAAATATAATTTTAAAAAATGTATAGAGTACCCTGGAAATGAAAATGAAAANTCCTGAATTAGAGGTGCACAGATTTGCGTCTTTGCCATCCAGGCTTCATGCCCTTGCAAGGTCAAAGACTGCAGAAGTCCACTCCAAAGGTGTCAGGCCAGAGACTGGATCTGGAGGCTGTAGTGACAATTTGTTCTATGTCCTTCAAATTTGGACCTAGGCTCCCCAAAGCCTGGGTCTTCTAAAGAAAATGACCTGGTTGGTTTTTGTGTGTTTCATTAATGTACATTAAAGGGCCTTGGAAACCATGCACACTGCAGAGCACATGTAAAATTCAAACAAGTTCAGTGCCTTTAAATCTTCATAGCAGCTCTCTGAGGTAGATACTGCTGTCATAATGACAACTGCAAGAGCTTAAAAACAAAAGGCTTAGGAAAGGGGGTGGCTGAATTGTCCTAATAAAAGAAAAGTTAAATTTTTCCAGTTTCTCTGGGGATAAAGGAAGAAGCCACACTGTTCAGAAATCTTAGGATAAGGATGCCTGGAAATTGCTGTTTCAAGGAGAAGCAACCAAGCTGAATCAGGAGCAACATACAATTCTAAATCCTGGCAATTACATGTTGAGAGCCTGACTAGATATTCCAGGTGTCACCTTGCAATAGGCCAGTTGTGTTGCTGACAGCTCTGTGCATATCAGGGAAGAGACACACTTTCAGTCGGTGCCTCTTATAGCCGCATTAATGCAACTGAAGTGTGGTTCTGGACCACAGCCAGTCTACCCAACTGAGGCAAGGTAGTGAATTTTCAAATACTACTCATATTGAAAAGACACGTTGAGCCAGAATTCTATGGCATAGCAGTGGAAACAAAGTCAGATACCTTGTTCCAAAGGGTTANCAACAACCTGAAATGTGCTCATCTTAAGTGTCTTTTGAGCCTCAAGAAAAAGATACTAAATCATGGACACAAGACAATCCTGACTAGTACAGAGTCACATCAGTCATATAAATGAGTTTCATACTTCCAGAGTGGTCATGACAGAACATATACACGGCTTGCCTATCTCTCCCAGACCCAAATAAGACATAAGAAGAGTTAAAACACAGCCTCTCCCTAGAAGAAATGATGTCCAGCCAGAGACACAGAGTGGAGGTAACCAAACCAGGACTATGGCTCCATGTACCATAGTAACTATCTAAATTCTACAGCCCCAACAATAAGTGTCATAACAGTCTTGAGGATACAGAGATGCTTACAGGTGACATGGGCCTTCAAGGTAAGTAAATTAAATTAGGAGAGAGGAGGCAAACATCCATTGGGGTGGAAATAGCATTATTAGTGGAATATAAAAAAGAAGACAGCATTGGACACCAAAAATACTGAGAAAATTAAATGCTGGGGTAAAAATGGGAGACTTCAAATGAGATTTAAACTTGTTGGGTTGACCAGAGTCTTTCAAACAGCTCCATACTATCTNCAAGAAGACAACACAAAACATAGTAAGGAAGCCTGTGGGACACCTTCTCCTGCCTCACTCCACTCTAGCTCAAATACGCTTTTTCCCTTGCCCCTCCCCTACAAGCATTTTCTTATCCAAAAATATTCCATTTGATTTGCTTTATATATTCAGGCTCCATGGAAACTTTTATGTTAGAGTAAGTTTACAAAAGCATGTACACATAATAGCGGCCTTAACGATGAGCACAAACAGGCTAAATCATAAAAATCATAGTTTCTAAAAATCCAAATATTTGCAAAACAACATAGTTAATTCAGGATTAATTATGCATATATAGAAAAAAATTATAAAGAATTTCTTTAGGTCCAATGGAATTGATACCAGGCAAGAAATATTGACTTTCTAAAAACAATAAGGGCTATCAGAAATGAATTTTTAAAAACTGAATACTTAGGAATAACTCTAAAACAATAGCTATAAGTTTCTACATCAATATCTAAGAGCATTTCCAAAGAAAAATTAAACAAAGCCTAAACAAAAGAAAATACATACCATGTTCATGGAGGATGTCAACCGCCTAATGAGGAATGGTAGTCCCTAGAGAGGCTTTGACTTCTGCTCAAAATATATTGTTCTCTCCTGCATGAAATAAATAAAACTTCAGACAAAAATACATGAAACAATAGTTTCTAGGATGTTAGGTATCAAGTAATGAGGGAAAAACGGTTACTAAGAAATAGGAATGAATGGGCATGGTGGTGCAGGCCTTTAATCCCAGCACTTGGGAGGCAGAGGCATGCGGATCCCTGGGAGTTTGATGCCAGTGTGGTCTACAAAGTGAGTCCCAGGACAGCCAGAGCTATACAGAGAAACCCAGTCTTGAAAAATCAAAAGTAAAAAAATAAAAATTTAAATCAATGTCCTATGATTGTTTTCAGCCTTGTCTTTCCAGGTGATGGCACAGAAAGAGGCAACCTAGGTAGAGTCCAGAAGACTTAAATTGAAATGAAGCTGGGAGTCTTCATTTGTGAAAGGAGTGAAAAGGAGGTAGAGTTCACAGGGAAGAGCCCAAGAGAAGAGAGAACTTCACAAAGACATCCAAAGATCTGAGTATCCAGTAGAGGAACCTACCTATCTATGTGTGAGAAAACTACTAGTGACTGAGAAAGAATCACTCCCAAAGATCACAGGGGCCACCAGACAAACTCAAAATCTGTATAATCCACAGGCATTGGGTAAAAAATTTCTGTGTTGGCACAAAACTAGACCTATACTGTTGTTCTCATCCCATCTAAGATCCAAAAGGTGAGTCTTTACAGGTGATTTAACTGTACCCCAGAACAAAGCTGAAAAATATTTATAGTTGGTAAAGTGCATGCCTAGCACACACAGAGCCCCAAATTCAATCAGTAATAGCACTGGAACTGGTAGTGCATGTCTGCAATCCTGGAACTCAGTGTTAGACTGATCTAACACTCAAGAGCATCCAAAGTTCAAGATAATTCTCAATTACACAGTTGCATATTCTGAGATGCATGAGACCCTACCTCAAAAGAAGGAGGAGGAGGAGGGGGGCAAGACTGCAAGCCACACAGGGTCCTGCAGTCTGCTCCAAAGTTATATTCCTTTTGTCACATGCAGGAAGTTACATTATTCTGCATTAAAATCAGCATGATTTCTTCCTTCTTTGAACAGNTGGAAATTCATAAGGAAGAGAGATGTTATATATCTCTGGATGAGAGCTGCAGTTAAGTACACAGCTTCCCCCATGAAGTTTTCCCACTGAAAAGGCTGCACTTGAATTTAATCAAGCATCTAGATATAACTATGGTTATAAGACATATGCAGAATGGATGATATGTTAAATGATATTGCAATGATGGGACTGGCCAACCCTAGGCAGTGGTAAATTCTATAAGACAAATGACTTTTTTTTTGTAAATAAATAAATGTCATGAATGTCATGGGGAAGTGGGAACAGCTTAAAGGAGACTTGAACAATATATCAACTGCATATATCATGTGTGTATTTTGACTCAAGGAAGTCAACTGTAAAAANATTCTGAGGCAGAATTTAAGTACTGATAGATATTGAGNCTACATAAGAACTATGTAAGATATAAAGAACTATGTTTCTTACATCCCTGAGGACTCAGTCTCCAGCACCCAACAGTGGGCATTACTCAAAAGAAGAGGATGATGAGCTTAAAGAAAAAAGAATTCCATGTGGTTGGGAAGTGTTAATGAGAAATTATGCCAACACATGTTTAAATGGCAAGGGAGAGTTTGAGATTGCTGCAGTAAGGGAAGGAGGTTGATCTCTACTCTAGACACCACTAGGAGAAGTGGCCATTTANTGCCAACAGGCAGGAAGAATGAATAGATGGAGATTTACTAAAAAAGAATTTGTTAGGTATCAATGCTTGGTGAGAGAAGAGGCTTAGGAGGTTGTGGTGGTTTAAAGAAAANGGCCCCCATAGGGAGTGACACTATTAGGAGGTTTGGCCTTGTTGGAGGAAGTGTGTCACTGTGGAGGCCGGCTTTGAGGTCTCATATATGTTCAAGCCATGCCCAGTGAGACAGTTTATTTCCTGTTACCCTCAGATCAAGATGTAAGGACTCTCAGCTCCTGCTCCAGCATGTCTGCCTGCATGCCACCCT
>LZPO01117074.1:0-10816 GCA_001675575.1 Neotoma lepida
TGGGTTCCTAGCCTTATCAAAATCTCTGAGTTTGCAGTATTTGTGGTGACTTCTTATCAGTAGTGTGAGTGTCTTTTGATTGTTCTCTTACATTGCTGTCTCCAGTCTTCAGTGATCAGCCTTTGTGAGTTTGATGGCTTCCTTCCATCCTCAGTCCCGTGAGGGGATATTTCTGGCCACAGTTTCAGATGAAGAAAGCAGAGTTCAGCCCCTAGTTAAACCAGAGGAAAAGAACCAATTTTGCACACTTGCTAAGCATATCTTCTTTCTCCCATCCCCTCCTCTGACTGAAGCTTTAACCCCCACCCCACCCCCCTCCAGGAGCCAGTGGGCTTTGTGAGGCTCAGAACAGCCCGGAGTATACTATAAGTTTGATAGTGGTCTAAGTCTCAGTCTAGACCAGTCTATGGAGTTGAGCCTACTAGGCTTGGGCTGAGCCAAACAATCTCCATTCATGCAAGAGAATGGTGACAGCTTTCTCCTCTTAGACTTTGTATGCCAGGTGCCCTGCTAGAACCTTGCCTCTGACCCTCACAACAACCCAACAAAGATGGGTCTTTTGGGCCTGACTAGAATCCTACCCAGGGTATAAGCTGGCTCCTGACCCTCTCTCTGCTGCAGTCAGGGCTCTTACTTCGAATGTTGGCTGGTCACTGCCACCATTTTCCCTGTGCTGTGTAGAATCACAATGTGAACTCATATGTCAATATATTGTTAGAGTTAAATATATTGCCAGTAATATACAATAATCATATATATTATCAGCCTANAGACCATTTGTCTTACCAATCACCCTCATCAGTGTTTATTTGGCCAATTAGTTTTTTGTAGAGGGGGGTGGTGGTGGGTCTCCTGGGGCTCAGGCTGGCCTCAAACTTCCACTCTTGCCTCCTGAGTGCTGGAATTATAGGTAAGTACTAGTACATCCAGTTTTTATGTGATGCTGAGTGTTGAACTCAGGGCCTTGTGCATGTTAGGCAAGAACTTTATCAATTGAGCTATCCCCCCAGCCTATCACCTATTTGATTAGTTGCAGTGGGTAAAGCGGGGAAAGGTGTAAGCCCAAGTGTGCAGACAGGCAGACATTGGAGTCTTGGAGGTAAAAAAGGAAGAGGAGAGACATGGTACTTATGGGTCATATAATGAAATAGGGACAAGCTCTACTGGTTAGCAAGACTTCCTTCTGTGTGAGTGTCTTCCTGGTGTTCCCTCTGCCAGGTTCTTCCGTCCCTTGTGTATGTTCCTTCTAATTGTGCTGTGTGTCAGACAACACATAACTGCAGCTTCATCTTGACTTGCAGCCAAAGTGATTATTCACCAGACTCTTAGTGTCTTGGAAGACATTGTGGAGAATATCTCTGGGGAATCCACCAAGTCCCGACAGATCTGTTACCAGTCACTGCAGGAATCCGTTCAGGTCTCCCTGGCCCTCTTTCCAGCTTTTATCCATCAGTCAGGTAAGAATTGGCTCAGAGGCCTGCCTCATGGATGGATGGTGTTCACAAGGGCCAGAGTACCCACCTAGATCTTTAGAACATGCCAAGTCAGAGCAAGCCAGNCTGGACTTTGCTCAGTGNAGGGAAGCATACAAAGGCAAGGTGTGATGTTGTCATTGGAGAGTCTGGAAAGGTGAGCAGAGCTGATGTGGTTTTCTTAAGCCCTTGTCAGTGTTACTGTCACCGACTGGTACTGCTCTGTCACTCTGAATGTACTTGTCTGGCTCTGTTGAGAGCATTTACAGTGGACTTGTCAGTGTTAGACAGCATGGGCTTTGTAGCTTAGATGCACTGACGGCATCTTGTAAGGACGTTGTGTGTGATAAGCACCAAAATGTCCCATGCAAGATGAGATCTGGATATGGAACCACACTAACCAGAATCAATAAATTCATTTAGTAGCACAGGGCAGTGTGACCTGAGTGCTACATCATTATCTACTTTTAGCCACTTAACCTTGACCTACTACAGGGATGATTGGTCTTAGAGAGAAATGCCAAGGCATTCAGGTGTTGACCCAGTTGGATAATTTCTTGGATGTGAGCACAAAGTGGTTCATTTTCAGTGAGAATGCTGACCATGCTGGATGCGGGACAGTACGCTGGGCTTCAAGATGAGACAACTCCATTTCCTACTGAGAGCAATCAAGCTGCCATTCCTAGGAGCCGAGCCGTGTTCTCAGCAGGCTCTTAATCATTTTCCACTTTCCATCATTGGCTCTGATGGTGTTGGGGACATTTCTTCCAGTGGGATGCATTAGAGAGAGATGACAGTGCAGATTGCAAAGGAAAATTGATCAAGCCATGCATGCGTTAGTCCCTGTGCACATGGCGTTGACCATTTGCTTTGTCCTTTGTTTAGACGTGACAGATGAGATGCTGAGCTTCTTCCTCACCTTGTTTCGAGGCCTTAGAGTACAGATGGGTGTGCCTTTCACAGAGCAAATCATACAGACTTTCCTCAACATGTTTACCAGGTAACCAAATACCTACTGCCCAGGCCTTTCAGAATCCAAGAACAAGCCTGGCTGCAAAATGCAGGATATTTCTGCTCCTTTTCCTCACTTGCTGCAAGCATTGCTTGTCATCTGGTTCCGGAAGAATCAGTTGTTGAGTTATTCTGTGGCTTTTTCTTGCCTGCAGAGAACAGTTGGCTGAGAGTATCCTCCATGAAGGCAGCACTGGCTGCCGGGTGGTGGAGAAGTTCCTGAAGATCCTACAGGTGGTAGTGCAGGAGCCTGGCCAGGTGTTCAAGCCCTTCCTCCCCAGCATTATTGCGCTGTGCATGGAGCAGGTGTACCCCATCATTGCTGAGGTAGGTGGGTCCAGGGAGGTCCCTGTTGGTGCCTCTTTACTGGGAAGGAGGGAAACTGCTTGTGTAGATCTCTTTTGTGAGTTCTTTCAGTACTCTTATAAATAATTTTTGGGGTCCCTCTTCCCTCCAAGAAAAGAACACATTGTGCATACATATACATAAAAAATAAATGAATACTTAGTAAAAAGAATAGATGTCTCTGGATACTTAGGGCTTTTAAATGCTCGTAACTCATAGCTGGAGAGATGGCTCAGCAGTTAGTACACACTGCTCTTCCAGAGGACCTCTTTCTCTCCTGTAAATAGTTTTTTGAATCTCTCTCCTCAAGAAAGAATGGTTTCAACTTGGTAGTCTTGCTAAAAGCAAGTTCTTGGTGACAATTCAGGTAGAGCTTTTCATGGTCTGGGAAAGTGAAAGGACAGGCACTAACTATACATAGCAAGACCCAAAGTAAGTACAGATGCAGCTTAAATGTTACAGCAATAGTTAGGGAAATAGGAGCTGATCTTGTAGCTGTCCCCACAACCAAAGTCCAGGGCACTGGGTCCTGAGATACACATGGCTTTGCAGCTGACAGTCGTAGAATTCTACAGCAGTGTTGGGAATAATGGGGCTTGTGTGCTNGCTGGTAACTTGGACATTTGGGTTTAAGTTAGGAAATCATGCTTCAGTGACCCCTACTNTCTCAGAATCCTGATGCTGGCTACAGGAAAAGGAGCCGCACCCAGGCAGCAATTAGTGCAGCCTGTTGCCTCCAGTGGGAGGCCTTTAGATTTCTCAGATTCCTAAGTGCTGTTCAGACTTGCCTCTCTTGGGCAGCAGTGCTGCTTTTTAGGGCATCTTCCTTTTGTTAGCCTCTCAGGTTGCCTAAAGCTAGCAGGTTAGCCACTATACCGTTTCCATGCTGGGAGAGGGATCAACCCAACCTGGAAGATAGGAACAATCCAACTGGCTATCTTCTGAATAGAAAAATCCACATTTTCATTGTCTTTGCCCTTATAGCCCTTCTTCCTAGTGTTTAAAGCTGAGTGATTCATTAGAAAGAGCCTCCTGGCACTCANCTGAATGTTGTCTCATGTTAGGCCTGTCTCTTGAAGCATTCCTGGGTGAACTGCCCCCTCCAAGGACTCAGGGCCTTCTGCATGGAAAGTGGCAGAAGCGTGGGTAGGATGTGAATACTGGCTACTATCTGGTGCCTCTTAGACTGCTGTGGTGGCCTACACTGGCCAAGAGGTCCCCAAGCTGCATGAAAGGAAAGTGTAGTGCCATGTGGCTGTCTCTACAGCGCCCATCACCTGATGTGAAGGCTGAGCTATTTGAGCTCCTCTTTCGAACGCTCCATCACAACTGGCGGTACTTCTTCAAGTCTAGTGTCCTGGCCAGCGTGCAGAGGGGCATTGCTGAGGAGCAGATGGAGAATGAACCCCAGTTCAGTGCCATCATGCAGGTAAGGTGGAGGGCTGGCCTGTGAAGCTATAATGTGCCCTGAGAGCATGTGGGCCTTGTTCTGGGTGCTGTCTGCATTCTTGGCCCATGTCCTTTGGGCTCTTCTCAGGTATGTGGCCCACTTCTTCCAACCTGGCCCTGCAGCAAGTGTGGGGCTGACACTGAGCTCTGTCCCTGATAGTTTCTTGGGGCTTCAATCTCTTCATCTGTAAAGTGGGGTCAGTACTGCTAGTTTCACAGACTTATTGTATGATAAGCAAGACAGTGCACACCAAGGACACGACACCAGTGGTTGTGTGCTAACTGTCCATTCCCTTCATTTAAGAGCAGTGTAAGGAGGAATCTGTTGGGCGTGGTGACGTGTGTAGTTCTAGCCCTTGGAACACTTGAAGGCTGAGGCAGGGTGACAAGTTCTACCCAGTTTTTGCTTACAGGATACTTGGTGAGCTAGGAGTCTCTGGAAAGCCCAGCAGTCTACATTTGGAAAGAGCATTCTGGCTCCCACCATGCTGCCCTGTTCAGGGCTTGGGCTTAATGTATTCTAGCGTTTGCTCCCCTAAGCTTTGTCTGTGTATGTAGACTTCTTTGACCGAGGACTGGCCTCTCACTTGGGGTTTATAAAAGTTACTTTGAAAGAGTTTCATAGTTTGGCAGTTTCTTANAATGTTACATGTACGGCTGAGCTTATGATCTAGCAGTCTAAGGTAAATGACAGCATGTGTTCACACAACCTGTACACAGATGCTTGTGTCTGTTTTCATGATTGCTTTAGACCCAAAACAATCTAAATATTCACTAGCTGTGAATGAGTAAACCCAGTGGCAAAAATGGGCTATTACTCAGAAATAAAGAACATACTACTACAGTGGAAACGAACATATGGTCTGCTAGGTGAAAGAAGCCAGAAGAAAGGCTCTGCCCAGCCCCTGACCCATCAGAGGGATGGAGAATGAGCAGTGGTTGCCAGCACAGGGAAAGGATCGAGATCAAGTTAGTGTGAGGAGACATTTCAGCCCAAGGGAAATGTCTTACACCTAATGGTGATGGTGCTCTGTGTGGATTCAAGTCCTACAGTACCCAAGAGTTTCACTCTAGCTACAGGAANCTTGAAGTTAAGGAGTAGATCCCACTACTGCGGCAGTGATGACAAGATTCCTTGCACAGCCGTGCAGCGCTGGAATGGAGTAGCCACTTCCTGTAGGCTGCCAGCCTCCTTTGTCCCTGTGATCCCTTTTTATTTGAGTGGGGAAGTGTGTTGGGGGTGTGTGTTTCAGTTTGCTCCTGAACTAGTAGTTTTCCCTTCTAGACATTCCGAGGCAGTTTACAGCTGTGCTGTTGCTCAGCCCCAAAGCAAGGTAGTGATTGAGAGGAAACCTCTGAGGACTTGAGGCCTGTGAGGTGTGGGCACTGAGGAGCACGAGATTCCCTGTAGAGGACTGCCTGGGCAGGCAGGCAGGCAGTGTTGTCTGCTCAGATTGCTCAAGGATTTGACTAGTGTGGGTGTCTTGCTTCAAAGACGGACTTTTGAAGAGTTTCTAGAGCAGTGGTTCTCAACCTTCCTAACACTGTGACCCTTTAATACAGTCCATGTTGTGATGACCCTCAACCATAAAATTATTGCATTGCTACTTCATAACTATAATTTTGCTAGTTATGAATTGTAATGTAGATATCTAATATGCAATGCAAACAGGTTGAGAAACACTCTAGAAGAGAGTTTTCTTTTAAAAGGTGTGAATGAGACCAAAATAAGAAGTGAGGCCCATGAGAAGACACAGGTGCCAAGACATCAGAGTTACATTGCAGAGGTCTGCTCTAATGGGCAGAATTCAGACTGGTGTCTCACCCTAGCCATCCAGTGAGGAGCTGCATAGTGTTGATTCTGACATAAGATAGAGGCCCTGGAGGGATTGGGTCTCGGAATGTAAATGCTGCTTATTAAATAATAGTCTTACTCCTCAGGCTTTTGGACAGTCCTTTCTTCAGCCTGACATCCACCTGTTTAAACAAAATCTCTTCTACTTGGAGACTCTGAACACCAAGCAGAAATTATACCACAAAGTAAGTGCCCTTCTCTCCTGGANCTCAGAATCCTGATGCTGGCTACAGGAAAAGGAGCCGCACCCAGGCAGCAATTAGTGCAGCCTGTTGCCTCCAGTGGGAGGCCTTTAGATTTCTCAGATTCCTAAGTGCTGTTCAGACTTGCCTCTCTTGGGCAGCAGTGCTGCTTTTTAGGGCATCTTCCTTTTGTTAGCCTCTCAGGTTGCCTAAAGCTAGCAGGTTAGCCACTATACCGTTTCCATGCTGGGAGAGGGATCAACCCAACCTGGAAGATAGGAACAATCCAACTGGCTATCTTCTGAATAGAAAAATCCACATTTTCATTGTCTTTGCCCTTATAGCCCTTCTTCCTAGTGTTTAAAGCTGAGTGATTCATTAGAAAGAGCCTCCTGGCACTCANCTGAATGTTGTCTCATGTTAGGCCTGTCTCTTGAAGCATTCCTGGGTGAACTGCCCCCTCCAAGGACTCAGGGCCTTCTGCATGGAAAGTGGCAGAAGCGTGGGTAGGATGTGAATACTGGCTACTATCTGGTGCCTCTTAGACTGCTGTGGTGGCCTACACTGGCCAAGAGGTCCCCAAGCTGCATGAAAGGAAAGTGTAGTGCCATGTGGCTGTCTCTACAGCGCCCATCACCTGATGTGAAGGCTGAGCTATTTGAGCTCCTCTTTCGAACGCTCCATCACAACTGGCGGTACTTCTTCAAGTCTAGTGTCCTGGCCAGCGTGCAGAGGGGCATTGCTGAGGAGCAGATGGAGAATGAACCCCAGTTCAGTGCCATCATGCAGGTAAGGTGGAGGGCTGGCCTGTGAAGCTATAATGTGCCCTGAGAGCATGTGGGCCTTGTTCTGGGTGCTGTCTGCATTCTTGGCCCATGTCCTTTGGGCTCTTCTCAGGTATGTGGCCCACTTCTTCCAACCTGGCCCTGCAGCAAGTGTGGGGCTGACACTGAGCTCTGTCCCTGATAGTTTCTTGGGGCTTCAATCTCTTCATCTGTAAAGTGGGGTCAGTACTGCTAGTTTCACAGACTTATTGTATGATAAGCAAGACAGTGCACACCAAGGACACGACACCAGTGGTTGTGTGCTAACTGTCCATTCCCTTCATTTAAGAGCAGTGTAAGGAGGAATCTGTTGGGCGTGGTGACGTGTGTAGTTCTAGCCCTTGGAACACTTGAAGGCTGAGGCAGGGTGACAAGTTCTACCCAGTTTTTGCTTACAGGATACTTGGTGAGCTAGGAGTCTCTGGAAAGCCCAGCAGTCTACATTTGGAAAGAGCATTCTGGCTCCCACCATGCTGCCCTGTTCAGGGCTTGGGCTTAATGTATTCTAGCGTTTGCTCCCCTAAGCTTTGTCTGTGTATGTAGACTTCTTTGACCGAGGACTGGCCTCTCACTTGGGGTTTATAAAAGTTACTTTGAAAGAGTTTCATAGTTTGGCAGTTTCTTANAATGTTACATGTACGGCTGAGCTTATGATCTAGCAGTCTAAGGTAAATGACAGCATGTGTTCACACAACCTGTACACAGATGCTTGTGTCTGTTTTCATGATTGCTTTAGACCCAAAACAATCTAAATATTCACTAGCTGTGAATGAGTAAACCCAGTGGCAAAAATGGGCTATTACTCAGAAATAAAGAACATACTACTACAGTGGAAACGAACATATGGTCTGCTAGGTGAAAGAAGCCAGAAGAAAGGCTCTGCCCAGCCCCTGACCCATCAGAGGGATGGAGAATGAGCAGTGGTTGCCAGCACAGGGAAAGGATCGAGATCAAGTTAGTGTGAGGAGACATTTCAGCCCAAGGGAAATGTCTTACACCTAATGGTGATGGTGCTCTGTGTGGATTCAAGTCCTACAGTACCCAAGAGTTTCACTCTAGCTACAGGAAACTTGAAGTTAAGGAGTAGATCCCACTACTGCGGCAGTGATGACAAGATTCCTTGCACAGCCGTGCAGCGCTGGAATGGAGTAGCCACTTCCTGTAGGCTGCCAGCCTCCTTTGTCCCTGTGATCCCTTTTTATTTGAGTGGGGAAGTGTGTTGGGGGTGTGTGTTTCAGTTTGCTCCTGAACTAGTAGTTTTCCCTTCTAGACATTCCGAGGCAGTTTACAGCTGTGCTGTTGCTCAGCCCCAAAGCAAGGTAGTGATTGAGAGGAAACCTCTGAGGACTTGAGGCCTGTGAGGTGTGGGCACTGAGGAGCACGAGATTCCCTGTAGAGGACTGCCTGGGCAGGCAGGCAGGCAGTGTTGTCTGCTCAGATTGCTCAAGGATTTGACTAGTGTGGGTGTCTTGCTTCAAAGACGGACTTTTGAAGAGTTTCTAGAGCAGTGGTTCTCAACCTTCCTAACACTGTGACCCTTTAATACAGTCCATGTTGTGATGACCCTCAACCATAAAATTATTGCATTGCTACTTCATAACTATAATTTTGCTAGTTATGAATTGTAATGTAGATATCTAATATGCAATGCAAACAGGTTGAGAAACACTCTAGAAGAGAGTTTTCTTTTAAAAGGTGTGAATGAGACCAAAATAAGAAGTGAGGCCCATGAGAAGACACAGGTGCCAAGACATCAGAGTTACATTGCAGAGGTCTGCTCTAATGGGCAGAATTCAGACTGGTGTCTCACCCTAGCCATCCAGTGAGGAGCTGCATAGTGTTGATTCTGACATAAGATAGAGGCCCTGGAGGGATTGGGTCTCGGAATGTAAATGCTGCTTATTAAATAATAGTCTTACTCCTCAGGCTTTTGGACAGTCCTTTCTTCAGCCTGACATCCACCTGTTTAAACAAAATCTCTTCTACTTGGAGACTCTGAACACCAAGCAGAAATTATACCACAAAGTAAGTGCCCTTCTCTCCTGGANGTATTCCTCCTCATCTGAGTTCTGGGCTGAGTCTAACTCCCTTGAGTCTGCCTGGGCAGTACTTTGGGGAATACACTAAGCCTAGGGTGACCCCAGTCTGAGTGAGCCTCCTGGCCCATGCTCCTGCTCCTCTGCTTGCAGAAGATCTTCCGGACCACCATGCTGTTCCAGTTTGTGAATGTGCTGCTCCAGGTCCTGGTTCATAAGTCTCATGACCTTCTACAAGAGGAGATTGGCATTGCCATTTACAACATGGCTTCTGTCGACTTTGATGGCTTCTTTGCAGCCTTTCTTCCAGAGTTCCTGACCAGCTGTGATGGTGTGGATGCCAATCAGAAAAATGTGCTGGGGCGAAATTTCAAGATGGATCGGGTGAGGAGGAAAGGCCAAGCTATACGGGAACACATGTGTGGGTTCTTGAGCCTGCTGTCTGATTAATGAGGGGCTCATCTAGGTCTGGGCATGGTTATACCCACTGGTAGGTTATCATCAATACCTGGATAACTTGATGCTGGGGTTGGGTGTGGAGGGCACACTCTTTCTCTGGGACTTGGCTTTTCTGTAACTCACATCTTCTTTGTCTCAGCCACTGAGGTCCCAGGACCTGGCCTCAGCAGGCCACACATTATCTTTTTTGTCTGCATCCCCANCCCCCTCAACACACATCTCTGCCTCCTACGGGGCTCGCACTCTTAGTGGTCTAGAAGACACCATACTGCCCCTCTGTCCTGACTTTCAGGCAGGCTAAAAAGATTGGTACAGCTTTGGGTCCCCAGAGATGGCCCTGTTGCTTGGCTGACCTGGACTCTTCCTGTCTCTCTTCACAACCCAGCACTGGCGTGCCTCAGACTCCTCAAAGGAGCCTCATAATATACACCCTCTGTGCTACTGAGATCCCAAGGGGAAGTCACTTGGGGGTGATGGGGCAGCTGGGGTGCTGATGACNCTGGATGCACTTGGAGCCATTGCTGCTCCAGGCTGTCAAACTCTGTATCGCCCTCTTTCTGCATCACGTGGCCATAGCCCTCCCTGATCTTTGTGTGGTAGGCCATCTTTGGAACTTCGCAAAATAAAGTTCTTTAGGAAACCTTTTTCTTCTTTAGAACAAGCACTGCTCCTCTTGTCCCCTTGGGAGGGGAATTGAGAACTTCTTTCTTGCTCTCTTGGTGCTCTTTACTTCTGTGCTGGAGCAGCCATACTGGGCTCAAGTTTCTGGCCATTCTGCCCCCTCATTTGTCATGTGCCCTAGGGAAGCTTTCTTGGACTCACATCCTGCTTTTTGTGTCTTAGAATTGTCCTTTTTGGGGGCATCTGTCTTTTTCTCTNTTTCAGCCACTTGAGTAGTTTTTCCTTGGTTTTCTATTGGCCAACTCCTAATATCTCATGGTTGCTTTGCAGGGGCATCAGTATTCGTTAATGCAGTGGGTTCCAAATCTAGTTGCTCAGTAGACTCCAGGGATGCACATTGAAAATGGATATTTGGCTCCACTGAGGGAGTTTTCTTTGCTGTTCAGGAACTGCTGATTGAAAAGAGGCTGCTTGGTCAGTTTTTGGCTTGGTTTGGTTTGGGTATTCTGAGATGAGGTCACTGTAAAGCCTTTGCTGGACTTGATTTGTGATCCCCTCCCTC
>LZPO01117074.1:11247-35504 GCA_001675575.1 Neotoma lepida
AACTATTAGCTTCATTTGGTAGATGGCCTAGACTTAGAAGGCCACCTGGTAGTTACTGAACTTAGAAGTAGTGGAGATGTGGAACAGGATCTTAGCTGAGTGTTTGGTTTGAGGACACTTTGAGAAAGCTCAACAGAGGTGCTGACCAGGCNAGCTAAGGCAAGACAGGCAGGGTCTTTGGTGATGGGGACAGGTTTGAGCTGAGTTCCATCAAGGAAGAAAGTGAGAGAGGTAGAACCATCAGCTATCTGATGTGCCTGAGTTTTATACAGGGATCACGTTGGTAGCTAAGGCAGGGTGCCAGTTATGTCTGTGACAGCACTGTGTATACTGTTAACACTCTTCACATTGGGACTTGCACAGCAAGCCCTCAGTTACACCACACTAAGCAATGTGGGAAGCAGTGAACATGATAATGCTCAGGGTTCAAGCTGTGAGGGACTCCTAACTTCAGCATCTGGGTGCTTTCCCAATTGCTGTTGCTCCCAGCAGGACAGCTCTGGGGCCAGGCAGTGCGTGTTCTTCAGCTCAGATGTCATTTAACTTGTAGGGACTAATGGAACTCGTGCAGGAAGGACTCCATGATGTGGGTCAACAAAGACTGGCCTAGGGGAAGGAGAGAGAGAGGGCAGAGGAGCAGCCAGGCTGGTGCTGTAACTCTTCCCTCCCTCCCTGTCTAACCTGCAAGACCCTACATTGCAGGCTGTGGTACAGGTCTGAATTGCTTACAGCAGAGTCTGGCCTGTGGAGCCCTGAAGAAGGATTTTTGCATGTGTCCCCCATCCAACCTTATACCTTGCCTGGGACTTGGAATCTTATTAAATGTTTGCATGGAACCAAAAGCACAGGTGTGGGGGCAGCTGATGAGTTTGGTGGGTGGGTAGCCTAGACTATTAGGGGTCGGGTGGACCTTCAAGAACCAGGCCTCAGCTTTGCCCTGCCTTTCAGGACCTGCCTTCGTTCACCCAGAATGTGCACAGGCTGGTAAATGACCTACGTTACTACCGACTCTGCAACGACAGCCTGCCCCCGGGCACTGTGAAGCTCTAGGAGTGCCTGCTTGCCTTCCTGGCTGCTCACTGCCCCAGGGACGTGCCTGCTGCCACCACCACCTACACCACCTGCACCTGTGCCACAAAAGTCTGTGACAAGCCTTGGTCACTCTCTGGATGGTTGCCCTGAGAAAGTGGCCTGCCTTTGCCCTCTCCTGCTGCCACCAACACAGCAGGCTTTGGGGTCCNTTTGACACTGGTAGAGTTTCCAGGCATTTGGAGCAGACAGAGGGTCGTGTGGCTGGAAGTCACCCGGAGATCCCACAGCGTGGTCCATGCAGATCATGTGTGTATCAGTCCTGAGTCAGAATCGCCAAGGACCGCTTACAACAGTGCCACCTTCTCACCATTCCACCTCCCCAGCCCTTCTGGCCCAGCCAGCCCAGGAGAAATTCGACATCAGAACTATTTCTGTCGAGGCTCCTCCTGCCCCTCCGATTGCCTTGAAGTCTCTGCTCTTTGTCAGAGATTCGCGAAGACTTGCATTTTTTTTGTTCTTGTTTTCTCATCATTCCATTGTGATACTAAGAAGCTTAATGGATAAATAAAATGCTTAAGTTGTTGTTATATAAGCACTAGTTACAGAGCATCTTTCCACCTGAGCCTCCTTAAGGCCAATATCCAATTGGTCACCATGGAACCAACAGTGGAACTCTGTGTGGTGCTGAGGCCCATGTTGTCTTGGGAGAACAGTGTGAGAGGAGGCCCAACTGCTATGGACTTCTGGATAATATCTTCCTCAAACTACCGAAAGAAGCATGCTCAAGGCTTGGGGAGCTGTTCTCCATGACAGTGACCCTGTGGTCACAGGCATGCATCCTCAGCCTGTCTTGCAGCCAAACCCATAACCCTTTCTCCCAGCCCTGCACCTCCAGCTGGTAAGCCCAGGCTCTGGCTCCTTCCTTCCAGAGAGTCAAGCCCCTCTGGAGANGCCCAGTCAGAGTTGTCCCTCAGGGAACAACTTCACCTGAGGTGCTGAGAGGGCAAGGTCTGTATGGGTCAGCATAGAAAGAGGCAGCTGTGAGCCCTGGCAGGAGGAGGCTAGTTTCTGGTGTGTCTGGGAGTTGGGGGCCTTGCCTTGCCATCCCTATGTGGAAACCCCTGGTCCTAAGATCGAAAAAATGGCTGTTCCTCTGTTTAGGGTGCCTTGGTGGCTGGATCAGGTAGTAAAATACACACTTGCCCAGGGAGATTGACTTAGAAGTAAGTGTAAGGTCATAGTTTCTGAGAAATGGGGCAGTGTTGGTTTTATTAACTGTGCTATTTTATAAATTGCTTTTTATACACTAATGTAGTATGATCATTTCTCATCAAAAGTCTACAAAACATGCTTGTCACAGTAGGTGGTGCTTCATCACAGGGATTGCCATCGCTATAATTTTTTTTTTTATAAAAATACTCAGTGTGTATGATGCATGTGTGCATGCACATGTACCGTGGTACGTGTGTGGAGAGGTCAGAGACAACTTTGTGGAGTCATTCTCTCCTACCACCTATGGGGATCTTGAGGTTGGAACCTAGGTCATCAGGCTTGTGGCCTTTTCCTGCCAAGCCATCATCACAGGCTNTCTCTACAGATTTTATTTCTGGTGGCCCTACTGTCTCTGTAACATACACCATGGTGCTTGTGTTGGTTCTTCATGGTTGTCAACTTGATTATAAAGTGAGAAGTGCCCAGGAAATTTGTAAAACACACTGGATTATCTCAGAGGACGACCCCCCTCAGTATAGTGAGTGGTACCAGGCCCTAGGCTGGGTGCCCTGATGTAGTGAGAGGAAGGAGGAGGAGACGGTTAGTTGAACCATTCTCCTCTTTCGGCTTTCTGTCACCAGGAGGTGAGCAGCTCTGCTCTGCAGACCTGACGCTGTACTGTTGTGCCTCACGTAGGCCCAGAGCCCTGAAGGAAGTGGGCCAAGAGCAGGAAACCCCGAGGTCTTTCCTCTTTGAGCTGCTTTTCTTGGTTGTTTTCCAGAGCTGTGTGAAGTGTACCTGGTCTGTTCCCATCAGTTAAGTTCTGACACGGAATTACTGGGACAAACCCTNTGAGGCTTACAGTTGCTGTGGCAGGACTTGCTTCCTGTTGGAAGGATAGAAGGTAGACTTTTAGAGTTGCNGGTGTCTTCATAGAAGGCTCCTAGGCCACTGCAAACCAGACTTGTGGGTCTCAGAGACTCAGAACTCCTACTGGGATCCTCTATACACTTTCTTCTGGTGTCATCTACCCCATGACATGTCTGTGGAGCAGCTGAGATGTATAGGACTCTGATGTGGGTCAACAAAGACTGGCCTAGGGGAAGGAGAGAGAGAGGGCAGAGGAGCAGCCAGGCTGGTGCTGTAACTCTTCCCTCCCTCCCTGTCTAACCTGCAAGACCCTACATTGCAGGCTGTGGTACAGGTCTGAATTGCTTACAGCAGAGTCTGGCCTGTGGAGCCCTGAAGAAGGATTTTTGCATGTGTCCCCCATCCAACCTTATACCTTGCCTGGGACTTGGAATCTTATTAAATGTTTGCATGGAACCAAAAGCACAGGTGTGGGGGCAGCTGATGAGTTTGGTGGGTGGGTAGCCTAGACTATTAGGGGTCGGGTGGACCTTCAAGAACCAGGCCTCAGCTTTGCCCTGCCTCTCAGGACCTGTGTGTAGACAGGAGCAGAAGCATCTAGTTGGCTCTTGGGACTTTCACAGAACTCTGATGACTACTGGTTTATCGATGCTTTTCANAGGCTTCTGTGAGCCAGGTGCTAGGCTGCATGAGAAGGCTCTAGATGTCAGTGGGATATAAGCAATGTTGCCCAGGAACTCAGACCAATGAGGAGACAGCTAACAGAATGCTCAAGTATTGTAATAGGTACAGTGGTGGGAAGGAATGAGGATGGAGCATGTGTATCAAGGACCAGGGCATGACTCATCACAGATAACATCTAAGTGGGTCCACAGAGTGGAGCGGACCTCATAGAGAGGTTGGAGANGCAGAGGGGTGACAGCATCTCTAGGCTGAAAAGCAAGATAAAGCTGGGTGAAGATAATATGGGGAGCCAGGAAGCTTTGGTGGGATCATGAATGAGTCTTGTTATCCCCTATCCCAACTAGGGAGTGATAAGTAATTCTCTGTAGTAATTCTAGGACAGTGTTGGAAGATACAAGGACATGTCTCTTGTCATGGGGGATGAAATCCCCAGCTGGCTTGGTGTCATCCAAAATAGGCAGTGAGTCCTGCCATCATCCCTTTCTACTGCTAGAGTGTGGGGCCAGACAGTGGCAGGCAGTGTAGTACACTGTGCATTCAGCATGCTGGTGAAAGTGGTCTGGCCACTAAGCTGCTCTGCCCTGTTCACTTCCTCCAGTGCAAGCCCTCGTCGGCCCTCTCTGAACCCTCCTTGGTGCTTTTCCCTCCACTCTGTCCCCCAGCACTGTGTCCTCTGTCACTAAAAGGAGATGGGGTTGGGGGTGGCCTGTGTTCCTAGTCCTCTGCATGGTGCTTGGCCTGGAGCTAGGGCCTCAAACTGTTGAGTGGGTGAAGACTCATCTGCATGGGGCTTTCCCCACAGGAAGCAGTAGAGGGGCCTTCTGACTAATCCTCAGCATAATGAGACACAAATACTGCATCCTTAGTGCANTGGCCCACCTCTCTGAGCCAGCTCCTCAGGGAGGGTGCTCAAGTACAGCTCTTGACTGAAGGAGCTCCTACTCAAGGGCTCTTCCTCTCTTCCTGCCTCTCAGCACTTAGAACTGCCTTTAAAAGCCTTGTTAATTAATTGGCTGGACCCCTTGGAATTGGGGAGGGGGCTGTTGATGGGCCTAGGAAAGCTAGTTCCAGAATTCGGTATGGGCCCCCATGAGAGGGTCGTCCAAGTAGGATGGGAGCTATAAAGTCAGTGATTTAAATTATATGGGCAGACATTTTGGAAATGTGTCGATTTTCTTTTTAAAAATAAGCCTTGTTTCTATTTCTCCTGCCTTCAGTATGGAAATACGTGTTTGCAGGTAGAGGGGGACAGAAATGAATCTCAAGCCTTTGGCTTTGACCTGGAACTCAGTGACCCTCCTGCCTCAGCCTCCCGAGTGCTGGGGTTACAGTTGTATACCACCATGCCTGCTCCCAGTGGCCCTTGACACAAATACAGCCTACTATTCTGGTCCCAAAGGAGAAAGAAAGAAAGGAATCCTCTTACTATCCTCCCACAGGTGTCCTTCCAACTGGAGGACAGCCACCGGGGGTCCGGTCTCAGACCCATTGTCTGCAGCTCTCCTGTCCTCTGGCAGAGACCAGAGCTGGATATTGTTGTCATCCTTGGAGCTTGGGGTGGTATAGTTCCCATATTGTAAGGCTGCCTGCCCTGCCCACACCGTCTCCGCTGCTTGAATCCTTGTGCACTCTGATAGGGTTGATTCCTGAACTCAGAGTCATGGTGACCTTGCTTTCATCTTCTGAAGGACAGAAGTGATTCAACATGTGAGGCAAGATGTGCTCAGCATCTGTCTCCCCTGGGCTTCTGTTAGGGATTCCCCAAAGGCTCCACACCCTTATCTAGGAGACCAGCCCAGGGATCTGCCTCATGGAGATGCTTGCATCCCGGGAGTCCCTGCCTACAGAGCCGAGTGCTTACAGAGGAGGAAAAAGAAGCTGGGAAGGGGAGTGATGTGCCCAAGACCACACAGGTATTCACTAGCTAAGTTTGAGTCATTCTGGACCCTCATTCTTAGTGCTATGCCAGCACTCACTGGTCTGTTTCCTCAGCTTCCCAATTAAGGGCCTGAGATTCTCATCTGCTCTCTCCAGTTATTNACAGGCGGCACCTTTGATGATTGAGGAGGCAGGGTTGTGCTGGGATGGGACTACATGCTCTGCCCTTTCCTTGTCTGGCTGGAGTGCCACTGGCTGATAGTTATGCAGGGCTTCCCTGCTAACTTTGCAGGAGTTCCAGGGCTAGNCCTGGCTGAAGGAAGAACAAGAAGTAGGGAGCCCCTTTGGGCTCCAGTTTGGCTATACAAGGTTTCATCCTGTTCTTACTGGGCCATATCCCCTCAAGTCATGGAGCCAGTGTGCACAAGGAGCCCATGGTTTCCTAGTGCATGGCAGGGCTTCCAGTTAGCTGCTGCTGCTTTCTTTGTTGACTTGGAGAGTGATTTGCAAGTGACCGGGGCAGACTGTCGTAAAGAGAGGACTTGGCACTATGTGGAGTCCCTAGGCCTCTTCTGCAGTTGAATTGGGCTTCCCTTTTGAAGTCAGCTGTGGGCATCTGACTTTGCATTTCCTCCCTCAACCAATGGCACAGGTCATAAAGTCAGCCCCCACTTGCTACCCTCCATTTCCAGAGACTGGCCAGTACTAGATCAAAAACTAGGTATGGGCAGGGACAACAAATGACCCCTGTCCTCAGGAAGGAGTGATCACAGTAAGTATTCTACCACTGAGCCACATCCCCAACACAAGCCTATTAAGATATGGTGGGCAGCTACATGTGTGACATGTGCTCACTAATGGTCACATGAAGATGTCTGAGTTCCCCAGGATTCCACAGCTAGAGCACTACACAAGTAAGGTGGGTCCCAGCACAAGGAGCAGGCAGAGCTTCCTGGGATCATATCTTGTCTTCTCTCCCCCAGTTCCAGGCCCCTGTCTCTGGAGATACTGAGGCACTTGGGAACTTGGGGACACACACTGGCCTGGTTGTAACTTGGCCTCCAGCAGATGTGGGTTCAAGTGTAGACTCAGTTGTTTCCCAGGCCCTCAGCTCTGGGAAATGGTGCCAGTGCCCCAATCCATCTCAAAGCCATTCCAAGTAGGAATGATAGCCNGAATATTCCAAATGATGTTCCACCCAGCTGTGGCCACTGTGTAAACACAATCTAAGTCTTGGTGACCTCAGATGAGTCACTTAGGCCCAGTTATCAAAGGTAAAGTGGAATCAGGACAGTTCTTCTGAATGAGGTGAGAGGTGTATTTGCTGGCTGCCATCATTGCTCAGTAAAATGGTCCTGTAAACTATAGCTGGTTTTGCTACAAGCTCAGGGTGCATAACCTACAGCCAGTGGTCTAGCTCTGGTTGCCCTGCATCAGTGAAGGTGACCATGGGATTCAGGAGACTTGATCTTTTTTTGTTGTTGTTGTCTTAATGTGGTGGTGGTGGTGGTGGTGGTGGTGGTGGTGGTGGTTGGTTTGCTTTCTCCAGTTAAGGTCGATATATCCTAAAGTGTCTTCAAACTATATATTCAAGGATGACCTTGAACTTAATAATCCTCCAGGGTCTACCTCCCAAGTGCTGGGATTACAGGTGTGCAGCAACACACCTAGTTTATTCAGTGCTGAGGATTGAACCCAGCACTTTGTGAATGTGAGGCAAGCACTTTACCAACNCCAGCCGATTCTTGGCCTGGAGAGACTGGAGTTGGCCTGAGTGAGGTGTCTGACCTTGAGGCAGGTTTCAAGAGAAGCCTGCTCCAGGCTGGACCCATGGCCTTATCTCTTGCCTCCCCCTAAGTCCTTCAGANATCCACCAGACTTGGCACTTGGGAGAAGATGGTTTCCTGTTCTGAAAAAGTAGCTCAGAGGCATGCACAGCCTCACAGCCAGTGCAGCTGACCTGACGGCTTCATATGAGGACTGGTCACCATGGCTGTGGGGTGAATGGATGTGACAACTGGCCTTAGTGGCCCAGGACCAGGAGGAGCGGCAAGGGAGCAACATGGAGTACCTACTAGTGACTGCACTAGGGTGTAAACTGGAAGTAGCCTCGCCTAAACAGACAGATGGAGATGTGGAGTTGAGGGTGCAGATTAGTGGTCGAGTATGTGCTTGGTCCTGGGTTTGACCTCCAGCATCACAGAGACAATAAAATAAAGCACAGCTATGGACTTGCAATTCCCACCTGGGGCAGTCAGCAGGACTGCCATTCATCCTCCCATCATGCCATCCTTCACAGGAGACTGAACAAGAGTATGTGGCTGTTGGTAGTGCAGCACATTGGTGCACAGTGCTGGCTGATGCACGCACGCACGCGTGCACACACACACACACACACACACACACACACACACCATCTCTATGCTGTGAGAGACAGCTTGAAGTGGAGATGCAGTATGCATGTCACTGGCATCTGAGGACACTGCCTAGGCTTATCTCAGGACGAGACATCAGGAGGTTGGTCCGTTAGCCTTGCAAACAAGATATTGGGTTCTCCTTCCATGGCAGCTCCCTTTCCATCATATCTGATGTGAACAACTCAAGGCTGTTTCAGAGGGCTCAGTCCTTCGTTACTTGGCTCATTGTGACTTGAAAATGTGATGGCAATAGGAACATAGCATTCACCTCTACCAACCAGAAGCAGGAGAGGAAGTGGGCAGGACCACGTCCTCCCAGAGACCTCCCCTGGTGTCATACTTTCTCCAGCTCTGCTCCACCTTCTACNTTTTCAGAAATATGATAGTGCTGTGTGAGGACCAAGTACTCCAATCATGAGCATGTCGGGGGGGGGGCATGTAATAGGACCCTTTGAATTGGTCCTTGTGTATTTGACTTCAGAAGAAGGCTGGAGAGATGGTTTAGCAGTTAAGAACACTGGCTGCTCTTCTAGAGGTCCCAGGTTTTGATTCCTAGCACCCATATGGTGGTTCATAACTGTCTGTAACTCCAGTTCAGGGGCATCTGACTCCCCCTTCTGGCCTCCACAAGCACTAGGCACACATGTGATGTAGACAAACATGCAGGCAAAACACTCATACATATCAAGAATAAAAGGACTTCAGAAGAGATGCAACAGCTCCCCAACCAGTGAGAGCTGGAGTGCAACGACCNTGTTCCTCTCCTGCTCCCCTGACAGCCCCTACACCAGTGCTCTTACTGTCCCCTTCTTGCTGTAGGGCCTTTCCCGGCCACCAGTGGTTCAACCTGTATGCTCATCTTCCTTGGGTCTCAGCTCAGGGATATGCAGGCAGCTCCTATGCTTCAGCCTTTACAGCTTTGGACTTAATCTGATTGGGGCAATGAATGAAGAGGTGACAGACACGTGTACAAAAAAGCTGGCATTAGGTGGGCCCTGTGCTCAAGTGGAAGAGATTGAAGTTAACTAATCTTGGTAGGGATTCTCTGTAGTGGAGCAGTCTGGAGTTGCAGAATCCTGGAGGAGGAAAGTCCCTGAGAAGAGTCTGTGGTGGGTACTTTCTGCACACTGTTGGCATTCCATACTTGCATCAGAGGAATGCCTTCCCATTCCCATGGGTTTGAGGCACTGGGATCCTTGACATGACTGTGGTCTTGTGTTGCCACACACATGCACTCAGGGCTTTGCTCGCTCCCCACACCATGGCCTTCTTTCTCCATCTTTCCCTGCCTGCCTTCCCAGCTCCTGTCAGCTCCTGGACAGGGGAGAGTGTGTTTGCAGGCATTGGTTGAAGTGAGACCTGAGACAGTCAGCTTAAAAGAGGACAGGCTCATTTTGGCTCACGATTTCCATTTCCAAACCCTGGTCACTCAGCCCTGTTGCCTTCATCTGTGGCAGCATAGACTCTTATAGCAGAATCATGGTGGTGGTTGTTTTACCTCATCTTGGCTGAGAAGCACAAAATAGGAAGAGGCTGAGGTCCCAATGTCCCCTCCAGGACATTTACCTAATGACCTGATTTCCTCTGCTAGATACCACTCTCCCCTGGTGCCACAGGCTAGGGACCAAGTCTTAATGCCTTTGGAAGACATTTAAGATCCAAAAGGAACTCTTCTAGATAGGAAACTCTTGTAGGGTTTAATTGAATGCTAGCTCCCTTCCCCAAATAGATCTCCTTTCCAGAACCAGTGTTTGATATTGTTTAAAAGGAATCTGGAGTTGAGGGCATCCTGGATCATGCAGTTTGCCTCCAGTCCACTGACAAGTGTCCTCCAAAGAGACACACAGGGCTGGGGTTGTAGCTCGGTTGGTGGAGCACTTGCATGGCTTACACGAAGACCTGGAATGAGCCATTAGCAAACCAAACTTGAGAATTAAAACAGACTCCCAGGCTGAGTGAGCCCTTATGGGAGGCAGATGTTTCAGCTGAGGTCAGGGCTGAGTAGTCACCAGGGGGACCAATCCCAGGTCTTCAGTGCTGGTTAGTGTGTGTGCCAGAGAAATAGAGGGGGTGTTAGTGCAATAGGTAATAGTGGCTGTGGCCACTTCCTGTAGGGAACTGGATATGTGAAATTGTAGGCTCAGTGAGGGTACATCTTGAGCTAAGGAGCTGTGGTGTGAGGGGACTCAGGAGCACAGTGGGCTGAATTTACATGGGGGGTGGTAAGCTCCAAGAACATGGGATTTGGTCAGGATTGGAAGTGAGCAGAGTCTATCTGGAGTAAGACAGTAGGGTGTGGTGGGGACTGGTGCAGACAAAAACCAATCACAGCATTCATTCACCGGCTGTCATACATGGCCCCACCTGCTCTGACCCAGCCCCACCAGGCCATGTGGTAGACCTGGCTGGACTGTCAGCAGTTCTGGTCTAAAGTCACAGGAAGAGGAAGGGGGCATTACTGGAGGGACACACAGCTACTTGGGACCTTCTTCTTGGCTGATAACCAGCTGGATGGGGACACTCTCATATTTGACACGAACACTGTCACAGGGATTGGGCTTAGCAGGCAAAATAGCTCTGTAAATCTCATTGCCTCTTCTGTTACAGTTTAGCCAGCCCTATGCTGAGGGATTTGCTCTTAATGACTCTGCCTTGTTTTTTCTGGTGCTGACAAACTCTTTGCCTTCATAAAACTTTCATGACTCAATTTAGCATTGGGAGAATGGAATTTCAATCCCCAGGCCCTGATGCAAAAATTGCCTCTAGTCCCAAGAACTCACCCTGGCTCTGACAGTCATCCCCAGTACAGTGACTCCCCTGGTGGCCTGCAGGAAATTGGCAGGGACCTTGGTCTTCTCCGCCCCTGGCTCTACCTCAGTGAAGTAAGGTGAAGGCTTCCCTGGAGAATGGAGGCACTTGTGCATCAGCCAGCAATGCCTGCTTGAGTGCCACTGGCCCTGGAGACCCGCTAAGCCACCAGATGACTAGCCCATGATTGAGCCCAGTTGAGAGGAGGAGACTGACCCTAGCCCACCTGTAGACTCATGGGAAATAATTTTTGCAAAGTTTGTTACTCAGCTCTCATAAAAGCCCTCTGTCTCTCAGCACTGGACGTGACATTAAGGGGCAACTGATCCCACACACAGTTCAGGAGCGGTGTCCTCATTACTTTCTTTTCTATTCCTGTGAGAGACACCATGACCAGGCAACATGTAAAAGAAAGCATCTAATAGAGGGTTTGCTTACAGTTGCAGAAGGTGAGGACTATGATGGTGAGAATCGTGGTGGCAGGCAGGGAGGCATGGTACTGGAGCAGCATATGGGAGCTTATATCCTGACCCACAGGCCCAGAGAATGAGACTGGGCCTGGCAAGGGCTACAATCCCACCTCCAGTGACACACCTCCAATGAGGCCACACCTCCTAATTCTTCCTAAAGGGCCCTAACTGGGAACCAAACATTCAAATATATGAACCTATGTGGGCCATTCTCATTCAAAACACCACAAGTAGATTTTTTACCGGGGGAGGGGGGGCAGTCAACTTTGGGAACCATTTTCTGGGGCTTCTGAGAAAGAGAAATTTACTANCCATCTGGGAGATATGGGAGGAGAATGTGATGTCAGGAATCATCAAGGCAGCTATCTTATCACACCCTGACCTCTTCATGGAACCAGAGGACGAAAGGATAGAAACAACACTGAAGAAAGCAAGCCAGAGAGCTGGGGGGCATCCCAGTCCTTGATACATGTGAGCTTCTAGATCAACAGTGTCTAGAGACTGCCACTGAGCTGGCTTAAGCCAGCACTAAATGGCACTCCTCCTCCAAGGTGGGGCACAACTACATGCAGGGGTGCATTTAGGTGTTTGGTTTGTGACTGGGCCTCTAGACAGTCCATGAGAACATCATTTCTGGGGAAAACCAGGTAAATTAGTTACCCAACAGATGTAGATTTTATACATGAATTTTGGGGTATATGGCCAGTGGCAGAAGCCATCCATCAGTTGTGACAGGTCTGGAGTGTGTCATTTATTTCTGCTGTCCAGGGTGGCCTCTGTTCTGAGACACTCCATGGTTCCTGCTTCCTGTGGATACAGCCAGAACCCTTTTCTCCCACACAGCCCGTGTGCAAGGCTGCCAGAGATGTAAGTCAGTGGAGGAAAAGGAAAACAAACTCAGTTCAGCCTGAGAACAGTGAGAGCAAACTTTTATTGGTCCGAGAGATTGGTGTCCTCGGACCCTGTGGCTTGGTGTCCAGGGTATAGGAGAACACACCCAGCAGGGTCTGAGAATCACATTTTTTGTAGTCAAGAATAGGGAGGTGGGAGGGCCTGGTTTCATCAGGTCCAGAACCTGCAGGACAGGAGGTAAGTCAGACTGCCGGGTTTCAGACCTCCCAGCCTCAGGCTGTGTGGTGGGGTCGACTGTTTTCTGGAATTCCAGGGGTGGCAGGTTTCTGGAAGTCTTGGACTTGTTTTATGGCTCTAGTTTTAGAGTGTGTGTGTGTGGGGGGNGTCCTTTGAAAATGAGTGTGTGACATTTGGGGCTGGTACAGGCAGATCCTTCACCCTGCTTGCTCTAAGATGACCAGGCGACAAGTCTGTGAGTTGCCTCGTGTGAACTCAGGGCCTCTGCAAGAGCTGTACACTCTCAGCAGCTGAGCTGTATCTCCACCCTCCGACTAATTCCTCAGGAGTGGAGCAGAAATCCCAGGTGATTATAATGCCAACTGCTCCCTCCCCTGGTGTCTCTCACTCCAGCTTCTCCTCTACACACCTACTTGCCCTTCTTCCTCACATGACCCTCACCAGAAGCCAAGCAGATGTCAGCTCCTCCAGAGCTGTGAACCAAAATAAACCTTTTTTGTTTGTTTGTTTTAGTTTTGGTTTTTCAAGACGGGGTTTCTCTGTGTAGCCCTGGAACTCACTCTGTAGACCAGGCTGGCCTCCAACTCAGAGATCCGTCTGCCTCTGCCTCCCAAGTGCTGGGATTAAAGGAGTGTGCCACTATCTCCTGGCCAAAATAAACCTCTTTACTTTATAAATTTTCTGCCTCTGGTGTTTGTTATAGCAAAAAAATGCAGACAACTATAGATATGTTGGGTCTCTGCTGGGAAGAGGCCTCCTGTTCACCTCTTCCCATTTTCTTGGCCCCTGCCCAGCTGATGCCTGAAGCCACTGGAGAAGGACATGCCAAGCCTGGGTAGTGGTGAGGGGGCTCAGGGCTGGACACTGAGGGAAATGACCAGGACACAGGTGCTCCCATAACCAGGGCACAGGTGCCTCCATCAGCCTTTGTGCCCAAAACACCCTGTGAGAAGTGGCCTTCAGTCCCCTGAAGTCACACTCATTTCTTCTGCCAACCCTTGGGGTTTATTAGCCAGTTCTTCCTGACTGACTGGGTGAGACCTCACAGCTAATCAGGTCTTCCTTGGGTTAGTAGACAGCCCAGTGTCCCCTAGTAGGATTTATACCTCATCTGACTATCCAAGCATGGCCCAGAGCTAAGGAAGAGGACCTGCTCACAGTGGATGTAGAAAGAAAGTTCGATGGCTAAAAGGGCAGTGCCACATTGGCTAAGAGCTGAGGCAGTGACATTACCCGCCATGGGTATAAAACTCACATTGAGGCTTGGTCACTACAGTGGGGGTGGTGGCCATGGGACCAGGTAGAAACTGCTCGTGAATGGAAGAGTGCCTTTCTCATGGGAGTGGGTTAGCTGGGTCACTTTTCTCTCTTTTGCTCACTTTTTTTTCTTTGACAAGTTCTCCTACAGCCCAGTCCAGGCTGGCTTAAACTTACTTTGTAGCTGAGGCTAACCATGAACTTCTGATCCACTTGCCTCTACCTCAGCAGTTCTCAACCTATGGGTCACAGTCCCTTTGGCAAACCTTTATCTCCAAAAATATTTACACTACGATTCGTAACAGCAGCAAAATTACAGTTATGAAGTAGCAATGAAAATAAATTTATGGTCGGAGGTCACCACACATGAAGAACTGTATTAAAGGGCTGCAGCATTAGGAAGGTTGAGAACCACTGGCCTACCTCCTTAGTGATGGGGTTACAGGCATGGACCACCACTCCTGGCTTCATGCAGTGCTGAAAACTGAAGCCAGGACCTCCTGCATCCTAGGCAAGGAGTCTGCTGACTGAGCCTCAACCCAACTGAGCCAGTTCCTGCCTGCTCTCACTCTCTAGTTTTGCAACCACATGTGCTATGTGATGCTGTCTACACAGACAAAGCCAGTGGCAGGTGAGGTTGTGTAGTGGTTTGAAAGAAAAAAAGGAGTGGCACTATTAGGAAGAGTGGCCTTAGAGAAGGTGTGGGCTTGTTGGAGGAAGTGTGTCACTGTGGAGGCAGGCTTTAAGGTCTCATACATGCTCAAGCCACATCCAGTGAGACAGACAACTTCCTTTTGCCTGTGAGTCAAGATGAAAGAAGTCTCAGCACCTTCTCCAGCACCATGCCTGCGTGCATGCCACCATACTACCAGCCACCATGCTCCCTGTCATAATGATCATGGACTGAACCTCTGAAACTATAAGCCGCCACCTCGATTAAATGTTTTCCTTGTAAGAGTTGCCGTGGTCCTGGTGTCTCTTCACAGCAATAGAAACCCTAAGACAGGCTGCTTCACCCAGCACTCCATGGGCCTCAGAGCTCTTTTCATTATAAATCACCCAGTGTTGGGTTTTCTGCCACAGCAATAGAAAACAGACTTTGACACTGTCCTTGCCTTTTGTGATATCATCCCTCTCTATCCTCCAGGGAAGCATCAGGACCAGGGAAAACAAAAAAGGCCACAAAAGCCATAAAATAGCTACCGTGATTCTCCAAAGCCATCAGAACAGGCTCTATTTTTCTCTCAGGACCAAGGTCCCTATGCCCCCAGCCACACTGTCATGTAGTTAGGAAAGGCCTCATGGAGACATACCGCCCAGCTGTCACTCAGACCCAGAACATTCTTCAGTCTTAGTACAAGCCCTGGCCCACCTGCCTTCTGTTCCAGCCCAGCCCCTCCCTGAGTCAGCCTGCCCTCCAGGCTGCTGGTCTGCAAGCTGAGTTTTTTCTTTGCTAATTCTATGGTTCTGGGGATCAAACCTGGTGTCTCACACATGCTGGGAAAGTACTCTCCACACAGCCACATCCACAGCTCTGGGCTTTTTTCTTGGTAATGTCCTTAACCCAGGAGGAGGTGGTGTCCCTTCCCTGGCTTGGTGTCCTGCTCCTCCCAATAAAGTTGAGCGTGAGGCTGATTCTTATTCCCATGGGTGCTGCCATCACAGGAGGACCCCGAGGCAGTTGTCCACTCTCAGCTGTCCCCTGTTCAATGTGTGAGTGCAGGTGCATAAAACTATCAGTGAGGAAATCATAGGTTGTCCTGGAGATCTGCAGAACTGAAAAGTTACTTGTGGCTAACGATGAGGGGCCATCATGCTTTGCCCTTCCTCCAGGAGGCACCCATCCTCACTTTGGATAAGCCACACCTAAATCAGTCAGCCTGTAAGATGGACTTTGAGAAAGAGTTCTCCGGCTTTCTGTCAAGCCAGCTTCTCAGAGTGCTCTTCCTTGCCTCAGCCTTGTCCCTTGATGTGACTGTCCTGTTGTGCATTGAGCAGCCGATGTGGGTCCCCTAACACTGCTCCCATGTTTCAGGACTTTCCTTGTTTTAATGAAGCCTTCTTCTAAATTCATGGCTCTTCTTTTCTGGTCAAAAAGTCCCAATGCACAGAATGAGGTTGGCTGCTCATACAGCTCCTGGGGAGGTTCCAGAAGGATATGTGATGGTTAGTATTGTTTGTCAACCTGACAGGATCTAGGACCACNTAGGAGATAAACCTCTGAGCATGTCCACAAAGAAGTTTCTATGTGGGGTTAACCAAGGTGGAAAGATCCCCCGCCCCGCCAAGCTGTAGGAAGTACCCTATGGGCTGGGATCCCAGACTGATAAAAAGGAGGGAGCCAGCTGTGTGTGGACAAGAACAAGCTGGCTGTGCCTCCCACCCATCATCGCTGTGGGTACAGCGTGACCAGCTGCCTCATACTCCTGCCGCCATGACTTCACCACAGCGATTCGTGTAAAAAGCCTTAGTTGCTTTTGCCATGACGACCAGAAAAGTAATTAATACAGATGGCTACCACATCAAGGCTTCCTAGGCTACTGAGACAGGAGTGGCACATCCAGGGCTGAAGCCTGGTTCTGTTGACCTTGAGCTCTCTTTTCACCGTCTTCCCTGAAATGGAAACACAGAAGCCCCCGCCCTACAGAGTTGTTGGGACTCATGTAGTTGAAGGCAAGGACCGGCGTTCCATCAAAAGTTATCCTCTGAACTCTGCAGGCACACTGTGGCCCATGCACGCCCACACACATGCACACATATGATAAATAAATGTAATAATAACAGTGCATATGCAATTGAAGTGCTGTTAGTACAAAGTTCACAATGATAACCTGAAAGTCAAGAGGTCACTGGGAGGAAGTGAACATTTAAAATCTGTTGCTGCAGTTTTGCACATTTTTTGCTTTCGAATATGCTTTCTAGAGTGTTCACGGCATGTAACATATAGATGCTACTCTCATGTTGGAGGCCTCTCATCTTCTTCCCTTGATCCACTCCAGGTCCCAACTCCTGGCAGTTTTTAGTTATGGAAATGGATGGGTGCAGAGGGGACTTGACTCAGTTTGGATCAGCAAGGCTGGCAGTTCTGCTCTTGACCCCTAGGAGGCAGCAGAGGGAAGCAAATGAGCACCTTGGGGAAAAATGACTGGAAACCAGCCCAGAATGAAAGGGCTGTCCCAGAGGCACAGCAAACTGTCTTTCTCACCAGTGGCCCTGGATGTCCCTTCTAATGACTAGGGTAAAAAAAACACACACACAAAAACAAACAACAACAACAACAACAAAACAGCTAAAAGGACTGAGGAAATGGGGAGCTGAGCCAGCCACCCCAAGGCTCGTTTTAAGAGGTGATGCTTTTAACTTGAATGCTTATCTCATCTGAAGACGTTGAGGTCAGCTATGGAAGGTCAGAGGAACCCAAGGTGGTCCTCTGACCCTTGCTCTGCTCCTTCTTGAGCCTCAGTCTCCCCACTTGAAATCTGAGCATGCTTGGGACTTGAGAATTCCATAAAACTTCAAGTATAGCCTGATACATAGTTGGTGCCTAATCAATATTTGTCACAGACCGGACCCTTCTCCTCCTGCCCCTAAGTCCAGGCCACGGCCAGTCTGCTGGGTGCTGGGCTTTCTGAGCACCCTTGCTGCTGCTGTTCAGAGTGTGTACACTGTGGGCTCCAGACTCTTCTCTAAGCGTGGTTGAGTTCTGAGTTTGAAGTTCCCTCTCAGCACATAGAGCTTCAATACTTGGCATGAACCAGAATGTAAGCCTCCTGTCACATGTCTCAGAAGTGGCACCTGCGTCTGCTCACCCTGCCTTCTCTCGGAGCAGGAAACAGCCACAGGCATGTCATGCTTCTGCTCCAGAGCCATCGCTGGATCAAAGCTTCTGCCCTGTCCAGACCCAACACCAGCCATGTCCTTGTGTGTGTTCCATGCTTTCTTCTGTCAAAGGCTTTGTGCAGATGGTGGATGGAACCACGGAGCAGCCTCAGTTTCCTCGTTTGTAAGATAAGACAACATGAACCCCGTAGAGTTGAGACTGATGGGATGGGGAGGCAATGAAAAACAGCACACACTGTCGTCTTTCCCACGCCTGTTACAAATGAGAAACTGAGGCAGGTGGGGGGGTCCAGGGAGTGGTCCAGATGTACAGCCTAGATGTGATGGAGGCAGGATTGCCATCCAGAGCTGTTTGCCTGCGGTGGGAACATCTGTTGCCTTGTCCCAGGTTTACTGTCCCACGCCAGCGACGCCCCACACCCCTTCTTGTCTCTCCTCTCTTCTGCTCACCACTGTCACATCTGGAACTATGGGATTCTCAGCCATCGCCTTGTTTATTACTGTCTTCCCCTGGAACTGAAGCCCTATAAAGGCACAGCCCCTGGATGTCTTTTTATTGTCTTTGCTATTGTGTTTTGTATTTTGAGACAGCATTTCACTACGTAGCCCAGAGTGATCTTGAACTAATGACCAACCTGACTTAGTCCCAGGTACCAGGATGCCAGGCAAGTGCCTCCCTTCCATCCCATCTCGTTCATGGATACCCTAGTACAGTGCAAGGACTTAGAGAAACTTCCAGAAGAGCCAGAAGGGCTCTCTGTGAGAGTATTGAAGAACAAGCTGAGGAGCTGCTGGTGGAACACTGGCCTGGAGTATATGGACCTGGATTTTATACTGGGCACCACAAATACCACCACAATGAAGGTGGAGTTCCCACCCATCACTGTCTAATGAGGCCAGTTCCTTTCTCCCTGGAGACTCTACCCTCTGGGAGGGAAGGCTTTAATTGCACAGAGCTCCAGGCCCCTCCCTCCTCTAGAAACTCTGCCCACGTGGCGTGGCCAGCCTTGGACTTGAGCAGGGGAATGGAGTCTAAGCTTTGTCTTAGACACTATGAGATTGTCTAAAAACCTTCCAAGTAATTGGCAACTGTCTAATCACTTGCTATAATTAGGAGAGCCTGGAGGCTCATAGGCTCTGTTCCGAAGGTTCAGGAATCAGGAAGCTTAGAAGGCATCCGGCTGGCATCAGCTAACTCCAAGGAAGAATGGAAATCCAAGTCCCCTGGGAACATGTCCCTTCAAAGCATGTTCATAGTTCCTGAAAAGTACCACTTCCATTATTAACAGAGACTAGTTTTTTTTTTATTTCTGGCAAATTTTGTTTTATGTAAAACAAATGTGCAATTTCCAACTGTACAGCCAGTGAGTTTTTAGTCCCCAAAGTCCCCTTGCAACCTCTCCCAGCCACTGTTCCCTTTCCAAGGGTAATCATATTGATATTGAACATGGTAGATGGGGCTGGCAAAATAGCTCAGATGGTAAAGTGCTTGCCACACAAGCATGAAGACCTGAGATCAATCCCTGGCACCCATTTAAAAACCCAGGTGCGGTGGTACATACTTATAATTCCAGGACTCAGTAGACAGAGACAGGCAGATCCCTGGGGATGGATGGTCAGCCAGCCTAGCCTAAGCCCCAAGCCTCAGGTCCTAGTGAGAGACCCTGTTTCAAAAATCAAGGTGGACAGCTCCTGAGGGATAACACTAGAGGTTGACCTTTGGACCTTGATGAACATAAGCACACATGCACACCCATACACACACACACACATACACACACACACACACACACACATATATACACACACACATATATACACACACACATATGTATACACACACACACACACACACACACACACACACACACAGAGACGATTGTTTGGGTCTTTGTTCTGGATTCTCACACTCAAAGGCCTAGCAGGTTCCCTGAGTGCTGGGAAGAGGGGCGGGGTCCCATGGTTGCTTGGACTTTTCTATAGGGGTCACCAATGCTGTCAGGCACATTTGCAGGCCCAACGTTGGCAGGTAATTTGATCTTGTAAGAGAAGCCGAAGCCTGTATTTTTTAATGGGAAATCTTAAATTCTTGAGTGTGGCCAATGAGGAAACCTTGGCACACTGTAGTGCCAACTTCATCCATGCCAAACCAAACATGTTTCTGGCCTGATTTGGACTGCAGGCTGCCAGCATGGGGGATCTGTAGGGCCCCAGGCCCATCAGGGAAACAGGTCTGAGGATAAACATCACCATTTAGAGTAAGTCACTAACACTGGGGGGGGGGGNGTGTCAGAGAGGGACAACCAATTGCCAGGGCAGCAGGAGTGGAGGTTGACAGCGCCACGAAGGACACACAGAATGAAACAGCAAGGCCGTTGCAGGCAGTGGGAACAGCGTGATGAATGTGCAGTCAGGGACCACAAAGGAGCTTGGTGTTGTCATGGCAGTGGAGATGTGAGCAGAAGCCAGTGGTGTTTGAGCCTGTCCTGGAGGGCAAGCCAAGGTGAGATAGGGCTTGTCCCTCAGGCAGCAGGTGCAGAGGTGGGCTGGGGACAGGAGTCTTTTGTCAGGCCTTGGCTATGGCACTAGGTTGAACCCTGCACCAACCCCGGTCTATGGCCAAGGTCACTGCAGCTTTGATTGTTACCTTTTCCTCTTTGAGGAGCAGAGTTTCACTATGAAGCCCAGGCTGCCCTGGAATGCATAATCCTCCTGCCTCAGCCTCTGGGGTTGCAGGGTGTGCCACCCTGCTTGGCTGCACCTCTGCCATTATATGGTATGAAAATATCCATTGTATCCAAGGGGCTTGCTTATGCATTGAGAGGCATTTCAGGAAGATAGACCACACCTGAGAGGTAACTCCTCCTGTGGGTCTCTACCCTCCCTTTGATGGAAGACTCGGCAAGCACCAATCAGTTTTCCCTATGAGCCCCTGATCTTGCAGCTGCCCCTGTCAAACGTCCTTACATCCTGTGCTCCATCCTGCTGGGATTGAACAAATCATGCTGAGTCTACTTTTTAAACCATCCCAGAAGGAACCGGTTGCACTTTAGTGGTACAGCATTTGCCTAGCAGACATGACCTGGGCTTCCATCCCAATCATTGTCAAAAGCAAACAAACAAACAAAATAAACCCAGGGCTTCCTTGGCCTTTGATCACTTACCTACCCCCAGTTGATCTCCCTGCCCCCACCTTTGTTCACTTTGCAGCTGGAGTGGTCTTCTCCTGATGGTTAGATGTGGTCCAGACCCTCTACAGGACCCCACATGACTTAGTGAATGACCACATAGACCTCTGTGATCTGTCCCCCTCTCCTGTTCCCCTTCTGACCTTTGTTCAGACTGTGCTCCCCTGCCCCCCCCAATGCCCTGGGCCATTCAAACTCCTGCCTTAGGCTTCTGCACTGGTCATTCATTCCCCTGCTAGGAACTTCCTTTCCCTGGCAGAGAGCCTCCTGGTGCCTCCTTCACCTCCTTCCAGGTTTTGCTCCAATGCCACCTTCCTATGAGACCTTCCTCCAAGCTCCACCCACATCTACCCCCTCCCCCTGCTCTTCACCCCTGCACAGTCTGCACTGGTTGTATTAATGTCACTCATGTCTCTCTTCTTCCCTGAGCTGAGCATACAGTGGCTGCTCAGTGAGCAAGAGGTTGGGTGCCTTAGACAGGATGTCACAGTGGTTTGTGCTTCCCCTAGGTGTCATTTGAGAGAGTAGTCCCTGATACTTTTTTCCTTTGGGCTCCCCTTGCTTTGAACCCCCCAGGTCAGGGTTNCCAGCTTGAAAGGAATGTGCCTGCCACATGAACACTAATTGAGTCTCAAGGCCAAAGAAATGTCATGTCAGTNCACATCCCAGGCTAGGAGTTAAATGTGGATAGGCTCAGATGACACACCATGCATGCCTGTTGAGGGCAGCGGATTCCTTGTGGCCATTCGTCCACATTAACCAATACTGAAATGCACCATTTTGCAACCCACAAGTTCTCCCTTTTAAAATAGTTGGAAACTCCTTGCTTGGGGCCTCCTGGAAGGGGCTCTGAGAAAGTGCAGGAGTCTCCTGGCCAACTTCACACCAGTTCCTACCAGAGATATTGCCCANAATACTTTTAGTCTCTCCTGCCCCCAGGCAGAGTGGCAGCAGCTGGCAGTGAGTGGGGTTCACCCACAGGAGTAAGGCAATTCGTAATCCGTTAACCTTGAATTCTGCAAAGCCTGCCACTCGGCAAGCTGGGGGTGGCTGGAGTCATTCTCGGCTTGGGCAGAATTCAAATTAGCTCCTGCAATCAATGTGCAATTAATGATTGCACACCCTGGGCATCTAGGCACTGTGCCCCGTGCAGTGGGAAGAGCGAAGGGTGCAACTTATCATCCTGAAGCAGAGGTGGGGATGGGGGTGCGTATAGATGAGCAATCCTAGTTTGCAAAAGAGATGCTAAAAAGGTCTGAGTTTCGCCAGCTCCTTGGCCCAGATATTGCTAACCACGTCGGCATTTACTGAGTGCCTACTGTGTGCCAGATGCCTTTGCCACCCTGGCTCTGGAGAATGTTCTTCCCTTTTCATATAGATGCATTTTATATATTCCCTTTTTCTTTTAGAAGAAATTGAGGGTCAGAGAGAGCAAGTGTCTTGCTCAAAGTCACACAGATCAGTCTAGGACTGATCGAAGTCCTAGATTTACCTGACTTCAAAATCAGGATGCTTGACCAACCCTGCCCAGCCAGCTTTAAGCATTCAGCATTCACAGGACCTTCAGGGCACCTCTTCCTAGTGACCACAACTTGCCGTCCTTTTTGTGGCCTCTTGGGTCATGCTGTTTGTTTTGGATCTCTGGTGTGGACAGCCTGGGTGGGAAAGGCCTGTTTGCCATATCCTACCTACACTTGGTCCCTTCTTCAGGTTGCGGCTTTGCAAGCTTCCTGCCCTCCTGGTTGGTAACAGCGAGCCTGTGGATGGGGATTGGTTTCAGACATCAAAGGTGACCAGGTACAAGCCTTTCAAAGGCTGTGGCCCTGCATCCCCAGCCCCTCCTAAACTCTAGGTGGGTCTTCTAGCCTTTGCAGAGAANCAAAGGAGCACAGCCTGAATGACCTGCCCTCCATGTCCCTATGGGGACCCACAGGCGCTGCCTTGTTGCTCAGCTGGTGGGACTATGGGTCTGGGTGAGAGGTCTTCTCCCGCCTTGAGTTTTGCGCCATATTCCTGTGGGCTCCTGTAGGAGCGCCTTGCCTGGGATCTCTCACTTGTACCCCTCCACTCCTGCTCGGCTCTGTCCCCCGCCCGCGCCCAGCGTGGCGCGCCCCCTCTCTGAGCGCGGGCGGGCGCTGAACAGTGTCGCCGACCGCCTGCAGGTGTCTCCCCACGGAGGGGCGCGCGTCCCTGCGCCGTGGCCGCTGCCAGGCGCCAGCGGCTGCTCGCCGAGGCGCACTCGCGCTCCGGGCTTCGGACGCGCTGGTCCACTCCACTCCGCAGTCCCGACCGCCCTGCGTCCCCGTCGTCCCGCGTCTCCGCCGGGGGCCATGGGCCCGTGCCGCGAGCGCCATCGCCGACCNCAGGCACCCAAACCCCGGGGCGGGCGCTGACGCGGGCGCCGCTGCCAACTTCGCACGGAGCTGCGGGCGGCGCGGGAGGCATGAAGACGAGCCGCCGCGGCCGAGCGCTCCTGGCCGTGGCCTTGAACCTGCTGGCGCTGCTCTTCGCCACTACCGCCTTCCTCACTACGCACTGGTGCCAGGGTACGCAGCGGGTGCCCAAGCCGGGCTGCGGCCAGGGNGGCGGCGCCAACTGCCCCAACTCGGGTGCCAACGCCACGGTCAACAGCACAGCTGCCCCAGCCGCCGCCGCCGTGAGCCCGGCCGGCGCGCCCTACAGCTGGGAGGCGGGCGACGAGCGCTTCCAGCTGCGCCGCTTCCACACCGGCATCTGGTACTCGTGTGAGGAGCAGCTCGGTGGCCCCGGTGAGTGCTGGCGTGGGGCTCCCCGGGGACGCGCGCCCGCAGGTCCCGGGCCGGGAGGTGGCGCGTCCGGGTCTCCCTGCGCGCACCCTGGCTGCGGGTCCCAAGGCACGCGGTCCCTCCCCCGGCCTGAAGTAATTTTCCCGAGCGCCCCCCTCCTCGCTCCTATCCGCCCCGTCGCGGCCCTGGAGGTGACAGTAGGGGCCGGAGACCTTTGCTGTGAGAGACCCCTCCCACCGCAGATACACGGAGCCAGGAACCCAAGGGTTCTGCTACTCTTATCTCCAAGCAGCGCTGGGGAAAACAGAGTAGGGGGAGCCTGATGGATACCCCTATTGCCACAAGCCAGGGAGTCCTCAGTATCCCGGAGCTCTCCTGGGAGTGGATGCCGTGGAAGGGAAGGGAGGCAGGCGGGAAAACGGACAGCTCTGGGCACTGAGGCTTAGGTATCTAGGAAGTCTTGGCTCAACACAAGACTCCTTCAGAACTGGGGAGGGGGCTGGTTTTTCAGAAAGTATACCGAACCCCTTTGTCCCCCACACCCAAGCAGCCCNGGCTTAGGTGAATACCCTCAACACGGGCAGCAAGGCTGGAGTGCTCAGAGGACCTCTGTCTGACAAGGGACTGTGCATATGGTGGGTGGTACTGGCTGTGGACTCAGCCCACAGCTTGTCCGCAGTAAGCTACTGTTCTGGCAGGACCCCTTTGGAAGCACTGTCTCCGCTTTTACGTAGTCTTATCTTCATC
>LZPO01117074.1:55164-71410 GCA_001675575.1 Neotoma lepida
TGTGCCAGCGGAACATTGGATAGAAGGCAGTGTTCAAATCCACAGAGCAAACAAGTGGGCCCTAAAGGGTGTGCTAGCAGCCAGCAGAAGACAAAGTGGAGCTTTGGTCAACTGGGAACTTAGTGGAGAAGGGGAGTAAAGATCCATGTGGGGTTTTAGATCATTGTAGGGACTGTGGCTGCTGCCATTACAGTTACTTTGTATCAGTGATAAAAAATGGTCTCCAAAACCAGGAATGGGACCTTGGGTTACATTAGAAACATTATGAGAAGCAAGAGGGAGGTGAGGGTTTCTGTCCTCTGCCATAGTAGGAGCACACTTAAGCATTTGGGGATCGGTGTTATCTGGCCTTGGTGAAGAGGAATGAGGATGGGCTGGAGTAGGAGAGGAGCTAGGGAGCCTTACTCACAGGGGAAACACAGCTGTTCTAGTCATCCATTAATGGCTTATACTTCCAAGAGTGAAGAGAGCTACAGAGGCGCACTTCACCCTCTGGTATGCACAGCTTTCTAAGAAGTCTGACCAGATATCTGACTCACGAGTGTGAGACATGTAGTTAACATTGACACTATAGAAATAAGAGTTTTAAGTCAAGGAAAGGAAGAGTAGAGGTAAGTGGCTGGGGGCATCTGTGTCAGTGCCCAGAGTTACCATCGAAGAGATGAAAAGGGGAGACTGTGTGGCTGGAAGCTCAGGTCCAGCTAGGTGTTCATGATGAGGAAGAGGGTATCTGGAGGTGACCCTGAAGGGTGATGCTGAGGACCTGTTTAGGACTTCTTTGGGAAGAGAGTTGGAGGTGGACAGCAAGGACCCTGTGCAGGTCCCCCAGGGAAATAGAGTATCCTTCAAGAAGGTCGTGGGATGCTGCAAGAGGCATGACTCGGGATTGTCCTAATGGAGAGGGATCTGGGGTCTTCTCATCCAACCTGTGAGCCATGCAGCTGGCCTGTTCTGGGCCCTGGCTGGCTCATGCTATGACAGGTGACCAGGGGTCAGAGCATGGACAGCAAGGATCCTGCGGCATTGTGGGGACTGGTGAGTGTCAGACATGTATGGGTGTCTTTGGGGGGAGATTCTCAACATGATGCTTACTGTGTGGTACCAGCTGTATGGCCACTTGTGNGTGTGGTATGCGTGTATACCTATGTTCCTATGTGTGCATGTAGGTGCATGATGCTATTCTTCGTCCCTCTCTACCTTGTTTGAGACAAGGTCTTTCACTGAACTTGGACCTCATCACTTTGACTAGGTTGGCTGGCCAGTGAGCTCCAGGGATCTCTTAGTCTCTGACTCTGGATTCTGGGGTTACAGACACATGCTGCCATGTCTCCTCAACCCCTGGATGGCCATTTGACAGGTGTCATTGAGTTCACAGTGGCTTCAAGAATCTTCAAGGCCCTTTGTGCACACTTACCTTTGAGACACTAGTCTGTGACTTTATCACTTGATGGATGCTGAGGGAAGCTGGCAGGTGAGTGGATGTGGAGCAAGAATTGCTTTCCTAGGCTGCCTTCTGTGTCCCCAAGCTACCTACTCCAGCCTCTCTTGGACGGTTCCAAATAGTTTTTGATCTCAGTGTCCTTTGTGGACTCAGGTGAGCCCTATATTGACAAGCATTGTATTTCAGAGGAGCATGACCAGGTGACACTGATGTGACCTCATAAACCCTCTCAACTCTGTTTCAAGCTTTGCCAGCCATGAGCCTGCAGGTTGGCCACCCTGCCTGGGCAGGAAGGTGGACTGCCCATGCGTAGGACTCAGGCTGGATGAGGAGATCTCGAATACTAGAGCTGACATTTGCAGTCCTGGGAAAACTCTGAATGAGACTTTAAGTGATTTATTACTTGGTCACTCTGTAGATCTAGTGTGGCAGTGGGACTTTCACTGCACGTGCATTTTAAATGCAAAGTGCTGGCTGATGTTGTGTTCATGAATGTGGCCCCTGGAAGCCTTTGGGGTACAGCATGTGCAGAGTAATGAGTGGGTGTCAGGTGACAGTCTCCAGTGGCTGCTCCATCTGGTCCCAGGGAGGAGGTTGCTTGCCTCTTTTTGTATTTGAAAGGCTCTCTAAAACCTATTTGAAATGCCCAGGCACGAAGCGTTGTTGAGGTTGGTGTGTCCTGGGGCGGGAGAGAGTGTATTCACGAGCCACATCCTATCCTCCCATATGGCAGATGTGGACTGGCAGCTAGAGGTATCAAGTCACTTGCCTAGGAAGGATTTCCANCTCCAGTGGGACACGGGACAGTGTCTAGAGACTCAATAGAAGTCAGAACGCTGCTCAGTGTCCTTCAATGCATGGGATGGCTCCAACCATGGATACCCTAGCAGGCTTCCACAGCTAGGAGCTCCCTGAGGCCTGGCCACCCGGGTCCTGCAAGGAGCCCAGGACTCCATATTCTGTTCCCTAGGGGGCAAGTAGGCTGAGCTGGAGTAGTACCCATACTGCCCTGTACTTCTTGGGACAGTGCCAGACACCACGACTCGTCAGTAATTTTCTGGTCTCAATTGCTGTGATTGCTCCCTAGTAAACTATTTTATGGTCTTTCTTTATACCAGTTGCTGTTGTAACATTTCACCCCACTTCTGCAATCTTAACAATGACAATAGAAGTGGGCTTTGTGCTTCCCTGTTCCTACTCACCGAGCACTGTTTTCTGAGTCACTCCTATGCTGCTGGATGTTCATAGTATTTGATTGTGATTTCCGTTTAGCTGATGACATGATTATTTCCTTAAACTGTTTTCTTTGTTGAACGATTTCTTCAGGAAACTGTCCCAGCTCGGCTCTTTTCTTGTCTCCTTCCCTCCCTTTATTCTTCTCTCCTTTCTTTCCTTAATTACATTTTTTTGGGGGGATGGGAACTGGATGTGATGGCCCATGCCTGTAATCTTAGCACTTGAGAGACTGAGGCAGGAGGATCGTGACTTCAAGACCAGCTTGGGCTATATAGCAAGTCCTGATCTCAACAGACAAGCAGATGAACTCATTTTTGAAAAATAACATGTCTCTGATTTAAAATTGAAAGTCAAAGCAGTGCTGAGCCCAAANTTCCCCTCTTGCCAGCACAGCTGCCGGTAGCNACTGTTAAGATCACCTCCACTTTCTGGTAAACAGTGCTGTGCTGCCCACTCCCCTGACCTGTGGGTGTATATGTGGGGCAGAGCTCTCCTGTGTGGGAAGAACAAAGAAGGGCTTTCTGAGGAGATAATGTGTGAGTCACCTAAGGCTGGGAAGAGCNGGGAAGAGAAAGGCTACAGGAGGAAGAGCNGTAAACGCAAAGGCCTTGAGGTGGGAATGGATCCCATGGGCCGAGAGGAAGAACTCTAAGCAGATGTGGGCTGTGACAGAACAGGAATTCCAAGCTTTGGAAGGGGCTCTGTGAAGCTCCATGGTGGCTGCAGTGGAGATTTGGACTTCATTCCAAATGTGGGCTTCCATTCTGGAGGTGACAGGATATGNTTTGTTTGACGAGTGAGCATATTGACTAAAAGTATAGTGTTAGGTCGAGGCAAGGAAACAGGAAGCCTGACAGTGTGCTTTAGGGCAGGGACACAGGTGGCCTGAGTCTGGAAGGTGGGGAAGGCAGATGGAACTGGATGGATTTCATGCCCATTGCTGAAAGAAGACTGAGGTAGGAGCAGGCTTCTTGTCGTGACTTTGTTGGGTTTAGTGAGAGGGAGTGTGTTTGAATTTAACTCAGACCTGATTGTTAAATGTGTGTGTGAAAGCTCAGAAGCAATGTCAGCTAGTCAGGCAGATGGCAAAATAAGTCCCAAAGACCAGGGGTGTGACCTAGACTGGAGATTCTGGCTCAGGATGTCGCACAAAGCAGATACAGGTCTGCTCATCTCCCCTGACCCTCATCCGCTCTGAGCATTTATTTCCATTCTTTAACTTTCCAATTTTTATAAGTAAAGCTGGCCTGTTGTGAATTTGATGTGATGACGTGGCTGTTTGCATTTGAATTCTAGAGGTTTCCTCCTCTCGGAGGCTGCTTGTGATCTGAAGTGAGAAGGAACGTCTGGGTCTGATAGGCACAAAATGAAGGAGACAGGCTCACGGCTCCAGCCAGCTCCGCCTGAGAGGTGGGTGTGCTCGCTGCACAGGGCTGCTGGCTCCTNTCTCTCTCACATGCACTATCCTNCTCCTCCTTTGAGGGGGCCTGCCGCCTCAGGAGGTCATGTACTTGTAGTGTGTGTGTGGAAGTCAGAGGTTCCCCAGGCACCAGTCCTCAGCCTCTGTCTCTCTTGTTCTTATTTCTGAAAATTTCATATGTGTATATAATGTATCTTAATCATGTCCACCCCTCACTTCCCCTTCTAATCCCCTTCAGGACCCCCCACCCCATCACATCTCCCTCCCAACTCCNTGTCTTCCTTCTATGATTATTTATATATTTATTAGTTTTTAAAATGATTTATTCATTTTTATTTTATGTGCATTGGTGTTTTACCTGCACTTGTTTGTGTAAGAGTGTCAGACCCTCTGGAACTGGAGTTACAGACAGCTGTGAACCGCCATATAGGTCCTGGGAANTGAACCAGGGTCCTCTGGAAGAGCAGCCAGTGCTCTTAACCACGAAGCCATCTCTCCAGTCCTTATTTATTATTTTCAAATCCATTAAGTCCAATTAGTTCGGGCCATATGCACGTGGGCATGGGGTCCTCCTCTGGGGTCTGGGGAACCACCCAATTGCCACAGTCCTAAAGAAAAGTGACATTCCCCACCCAGCAGCTATTCACCATCAATAGCTTCACTCTTTGTTTTTTGTTTTGTTTTGTTTTGAGACAGAGTCTTCTAGTGCAGTGGTTCTCAAATGGGTCATGACCCCCTTGGAGAGGGTTGCATATCAGCCATCCTGCATATCAGATATTTACATTACAATTCATAACAGTAGGAAAATTACAGTTACAAAGTAGCAATGAAATAATTTTATGGTCGGAGGTTACCACCACATGAGGAACTGTATTAAAGGGTAGCAGCATTAGGAAGGTTGAGAACCACTTCTCTAGTGGCTAGGCTGGCCAGCCAGTGAGCCCCAGGGATCTCCTGTTTCTGCCTCACCAGTGCTGGGACTACGGGTATTCACCACTNTGCTTGGATCTCTTTATGTGCGTGGGAGATAGAAATCAGGGTCCTCACATATGCACGGCAAGCACTTTCCCAATTGAGCCAGCATCCTAGTCCCTAGGGCATGTTTTCCACCCAGTGATGTCATGGTACAATGAATAGCAGTTGCAGCCTTCTACACTGAGTGGCTTTCTGTCAGACAGCTTTGTGTATATTCAGGAAGTAGCTCTGAGGTTGTGTCACCACGTACACAGGCAGTGTCTACTAATACATCTAGCACATATCCGCCCCAGCACCTCCTGCGAGCTGAAACCATCCCTCAACTTGCCATCCAGGAGCTAGGCTTTCTCCGTCCAGCCAGCTCTNAGACAGGTGGCTGCAGCCACTTATGACCCAGAGACACCTCAAGCTTTTGATGCCTGCTTTAGGAAAATTAATAGGTGAGTGGAAGGCATAATTTTTGTGTCTCAGCATGGTGCAGATGTGGGACCACAGAGGCCAGGCTCAACCCCATTCCCCAGGCATCTGAGTTCCTGCTGCTCCTGGGGGATTGCAGACAAGAGTTAGGCAACTTACCTAGTTGCAAGTGGCTGACACAAACAAAAAGAATCTATGTTGGTTCAAGCTAGGGAAAANGTGAGGCAAGGCTTCAGACTCAGTACTTATCTGATGGCATTAAGTTCAGTCTCATTTCCCACTCTTTCTGATTGTTTCTCTGTCTTCTGGACCCTGTCTCAGTTGTGGCTTGTATCCTATGGCAGTGCTCTCCATGTGGTTCTCCAACAGCCCCATGTCTGGCTTGGGATGAAGTGCATGAGTCATCTGCTCCCCTCCTCAGGTCCAGTCAGGGCATCAGCCTCAGTGATCTTAATGCTGAATGGGTGAGGCTGGGAGGCTGGGAAGCTGGGATGAAGTACCCCACCTTTCCTCACCAGCTTCTCCATGCTTCTGTGTGGCTGGCCGTCCTGGAAAGCCCTTCTTCAAGGTTGTATGAGGCTCCCTCTATCTGTGATGATCATTTGGACCTGGCCACACCCTGTTCTGAGAGAAGCTGTCTGATGAGGTCATCTGTGAATGGGTGAACCGTCTGCTGCAGGAAAGGAAACATCAGAATAAGGTGGACCATGTGTTCTGTTAGCCTCTCTGGGATGACAGGATAGTTGCTGAGGTGGTCTCTCAGGTTTCCAGGTTGTTACTGAAACTTCCACATGATCACATCTTCTGTGGTCTCTTTTGAATTTGCATCCAAGGATGGCACCCAGGGCTTTGTGCGAGCGCGCTAGGCAGGTGCTCTACCAGTGGAGTCACACTGGGTCCGGTAGTTCACACCAAGCTCTCTCATGCCTGCTCTGGTTTCTGTTCCCTGCTGATCTTTGTGTAGATATTGTAATCTGTTTTTCAGATGAGTAAACTGAGGCCCAGAGAATACAGAGAACAGCTCAAGGATCCATGTCCTGTGGGAGGTGGGGGAAGATTCTCACATAGGGGCCTCAGCCTCTTAATCCCACAGAGGCTCTCTCTCGAGGCTCCCTGAGAGTGGACATCTGTCCATCAAGAGTATACCATGACTCATGGGGTATCAGAAAAGGATGGTGCCTGAGTGTGTGTGCACATATGTGTATGTGAGGCAGACAGAGGACAACCTTAGCTGTCAATCCTCAGGGACCATCCACCTTGTTTTTTTGAGACAAAGTTTCTCACTGACCTGCAGCTTGCCATGTAGGCTTAGACTGGCTGTCCCTGGAGGCCCAAGGATCTGAATGTTTCCACCGCCCTCTGGCTGGGATTACAAGTGTGTGCCACTATGCCCAGTGTTTTACATGGATCCTGTGGGTCGAACTCCAAATTTCAGACTCGCTGGCCCAGTCTCCCTGTCCTACCCTTTTAAACAGAGCCTGGCTGTTGTTGACCACTGCAGGTTCTGCTGTCTGCCTGAGGCCAGTGCTTCTGTTTTCTGTCCATCCTTTCTTTGCTGGCCACAGGAAGCCACAACACCTCCAGGGGGAAGCGGCTCCTGCTTTAGTTAGGTTGAGGAGTGTGGAGATTACCCACAGGACCTATTAATCCCTTCTAGACAGTGTGGTCTGTTCTGAGCCTGATGCCGACTCTNCCTTGTTCAAAAGAGATTAGCAGGTGCTGGAGAGGTGCCAGCACCATGCCGGCACCTACCCGAGGCTTCCTGCCTGCTGGTAATAGATGCTCAAAGGAGCGTTAGAAAGGGATGGGAACGGAACACTTGGCTTTCTCTGGAAGTTAAAAGCTTGGTCTCCAGAGGAAGGCTGCTGGGATTTAAATCTCTCNGTGGACAATGAGTACTGCATCTTTTTAACATCACTCTCATCATTACCGTGGACAGTTTAGAAGCCACAAATGAAAGGACGCTATGAGAGACTCCACTCTGAAGACATAGCTGCATCCCAGCATCCGAATGTCACCTTTGCCTTTGCTGCTTCAGAGATGACTCATCTTCTGCGTGTTAGCTCACTCACCTGCAGGATGGGGGTGAAAAGTACAGAACAGCCAACGGTAGGAGCGTTGGTAAGAAGGTTCTAGTTACTTCCCATGGAATGCCTCACTCGAGCTTCACAGCCCAACAAGGAAGAGACAGTCGTGGGGCTGGAGAGGTGGCTCAGAGGTTAAGAGCACTGACTGTTCTTCCAGAGGTCCTGAGTTCAATTCCCAGCAACCACATGGTGGCTCACAACCATCTGTAATGAGATCTGGTGCCCTCTTCTGTATACATAATAAATAAATCCTTAAAAAAAAGTCCACCCCCCCAAAAAAAAGAGACAGTCACCGTAACCATAGGACAGATAGGGAAACTGAGGCAGCCAGTGCTGTTCCTTGTCTAAAGCCCCATAATCAGTAAAGGGGAGGATGAGATTTGAGGCCAGGTCTTGTGGCTCCCAAACATATCAGGGCATGCTGGAAGGGTGTGGAATGGATGTGTGGAGGGCTCAGCCAGGACCTTGCTTGGGTAGAGTGAATCCAGAGAGCACAGGCTGCAGAGGAGCTGTGGGCCCTTGTCTCCCCATGTTGGTATGCAAGCACAAGCAGGAACAAGGTGTCTGCTGGCTTTGAGGAGCCACGACGTCAAGGCAGTGTCAGTTTCTCTTGGCTACAGGGTCCGAAAGCAGCTGGAAAGTTCTTTTGTTTCTTAGCTTCTCCCTGTCCCTTTTATCCACACAGCAGCCTCTAGCCACATGGGGCCGTTAGATTGAAACATAAGTGGATGAAAATCAAATCAAATTCTAATTAACCACTAAATCAGCTTTGCAACTCAGTTCCTCATTGTCATTAGACAGATGTCACCTGGGTCTGCGACCATTGTGCTTGGCAGCACAGATCTCCAATCCGTGCTGCTCTGTCTGGTTAGTGTGGCCCCTCTGGTGCCCTGTGCCCACTTTTTCTGGCCTTGTCTGTCTGAAATGTCCCCACAGGCTCATGTTTGAACCCCCCTTCCCCAGCTGGCCTTGCCATTTTGAAGACTGTGGCACCTTTAGGAGATGTTTCCTGGCTGCAGAAATATGTCACTCAGGGTGTTTTGAGGGTTCCTCCCACCTCAGGTTCTAGTCCCGCACTAGGCTTCTTGGCTCACTGGGGTGTGAACAGCTCCCCTCTTACCCCCCTTTTCCATGGACTGAGCTGCCTCTGCTACTGTCTTTANCACATGGACACAGCCATCTGAAAGCATGAGCCAAGGCAAACCTTCCTCCCTGGAGTTGTTTCTGTTGGGTGTTTTGGTTACAGTGACTCGATAGTAACCGATACAGATGGTATAATGGGTTCAAATTACAGCTGTTCCAAGGATCCAAGGGAATGAAGTGCAGGACTCCCCATAGGTGCCAGAATCTGAGGATGCTTGAGTCCCTTGTGTAAAAATGATGACGTATTTGCATAAAACCTACATACCTTCCTGATACTGTAAATCATCTCTAGATTACCTAGAATATGTAATGAGATGCAAATGATATGGAAATNGTTGTTACCCGCACTGTTTAGGAAATGGTGACAAGAAAATAGTCTGTGTGTGTTTAGCACAGGAGCAGTTTTCCATGAAATAGTTTTGATCCCGAGGTTCATCAAATCCACAGATGCTGGGTCCATTCACTTCCTCCCCATCCCAGCTGAATGTCCCCAAAGGTCATGTGTGGTCCCCACCTCTACCGACGTTGGGCATGGTCACGTTTGTTTTGACTGTTGAAATGTAACTGGAAGTGGCTTATGTCATATGTAGGTGTGATGAAGTTCTGCCTTTGGTCACAGGACATAACACATCAGTTAGGGGTTGTACCTGGTCTGGTCCATTACAAGCCCAGACTCTTAGCCACTTATTCCTATTCTAGTCAGCACTGGGCCTCTCAGGGTAGGGTAGCACCAATCTGTAGCAAACTCTATAGTGAAGAACAAACTNGGACAGGAGTGGGGAGGAGGGATGTCTTTGAAAGCTCCTGCCTGATTTCTCTTAGCCCACTGTCATGCATTGAGTCATAAACACTTGCCAAGCCCCAGTCCCTGGCCTCCTGGTACTTAGAGCCTGTGGAGAGAGCTATGTATGGCTGGGAAGGTAGCAGAGGCACAACGGGACCCCAGTTCTGACAGACCTAACACACTGGGGAGTTTGGTTCTGCTGAGATCAGCCAACTGGGAGCCAGAACAGTGTACTTGTCTTCTGATCANTGTCTTTCAGAAGGACCCAGTTGCAGACTTGTGATCCCCTGTGTGGGTCACGCACAAGGCTAGGGAATGGCAAAGGTCTTCCTTTCATAGCAGGGAACATTCTTCCTAGCTCATTATCTGCCCAGTGACTGCCTCGGCATTTCTCTGCCTTGACCACTGGTCAGATTTTATGCCTGCTGCGGTCACTGGGGCCATCAAGATGACAGGAGTATCACACCCAACTGTCAGCCCTTCCTGTCCCAACATGCTGTTGTCTGACTTCAGACCTTGCTACCTCCAATTATAAAAGGACAGCAGGGGCTGGGGTCACTATTCCTTCCTAGAGTCTGAGGTAGGGGAATGCACTCTTGCTCTTGGTTCATTAATTGATGTGACATCTATGAGGGCTGAGGGAGAGCCAGGGAGGTCTGGAAAGGGTTGGGGTGGGCTGGGGACTGAAGAGATGGCCAGCCTCTCTGGGCAAGCACAGGGATACAGGGCCTGGGGACCTCTGGACATGGTGTGGCAGTGAGCTAAGCTTGGAGGAGGGGCAAGATGGGTGAGCAGGGAANACTTAGGCAATAAGAGTGGTTTGTGGCTGNGTTTGCTGCCAGTGTTCTGGAGTGGGGCTCCTAGCTACTCCTTATGGCCATTTCTCAGAGAGAATAGCTCTGACCTCTTTGGGTGTTTGCATTTGGGGGGCACCAGCATTGTTCAGCATCTGGCTTAGCTGTGTGTCGGCCCAGAGCTTCCTTCCCTCCATTCTTGTCCCTTCTCCTGTTGATATGGTGTCTCCTTGGCAGGTCCAGACCACTCCCATTCTTCTGCAATCTCTGTCATCCTCTTGTTCTACTCAGCCCTGGGGTCTCAGGCAGACCGAATTCCAGGTTTGCTGCCAGACCTTGGAGTCGGCCCTTCCTCTGCCTCTGCGGGGCAGTGCTCTCACAGCAGTGGTATTCAGCATGCTGTGGTTAGGATGCTCCACTTTATGAACACCTACTGTGTGCTGGGTCCCCCTGCAGCTGATGAAGCAAAGGAGTCTTTGGGACATTGAGAAATCCATGTGTGGGTGTGGATGAACTTGATGGCAACCTCATCTCAGCGTCATTTCCCTGTTCTTGTCGCTGTACAACCTGAACAGCTGTGCCTGACTGCTCCAGGTCCTACTTAATCGATATCTCATTTAATGTTCATAGCTGTGTGAGAGGCGGGCGTGTTCAGCTTTTACTCAGACTTTATGGTGAGGAACNGAGTCACCAGTGCTTTGGAGCTTTTTAAAGGTCACTGGCCAACAAGTGGTGGTGGCACTCCACACCAGGATGCCATACTCACCATCCCAAACCGTCTGTAGCCCATGCAGGCTCTTAGCTGAATTCCTAGTATCCACCTTTGTGGTTTTGGGGGGCCACCCTTCTTCAGGGATTTGCATTTGTAGCTCCCCTGGATTGTTTGTTTGTTTTGTTCACTCTCAGTGTCTTGTCACTGGGAGCTGTTGAGGCTCTGGGTGCACCCCTACTTAGCTAAAAGCATTGGCCAGGGGCAAGTTCATCCAGTCCCACCTACTCCACTCCAGCTCATCTTCTNACAGTGGTCTCCATGCAGGTGGCAATCTCCTCCTCTTCNAGGATCTCTGCCAGCCCTGGAGCTGGGCTGTCCCTGAGTGAGGTAGCTGCTCTGGGCCCTGGGGACAGATGCCATCACAGCAGGGACAGTTTATGATGTACTCAGGGGCACCAGTTCATTAAAGAGCAAAACCTTATCTTAGAAAGAACATGGGTGCACAGGCAAGAGACCTGAGTTCAAATCCTCGCATTGCCTTTTTCCTCCTCTGTGGTCTCAGGAAGATTGCATAAGCTCTCCGAACCCATTTTGAGTGTTGCCTGTGAGAACAGGTAAATCCACCCATGAACAGGTTGTGGCTGGTGTAGGGCAGGTTGCAGCTGAGCCTGAGACAGCTTTATTCCAAATGTAGAATGNGCTTTTCAGGCTGTCTAGATTTCATTCCTCCCTAATTCTGTAGTCCTCCGTCATTCTTGGATGTCCTGGAAGGACACCCCAGGTAACAATACCACAAACAGAGGGCTTGGGAGAGCACAGGGCAGTGTTTGAGCCTCTGCACAAAGCTGCACCCTGCAAGCCACTCCATGTTGTTTTCACTGTGCAGACTGAGTCTCCCCTGCCCAGAGAGGCGGTAGAGCTGGCTTAGTCACTTCTGGAGTGGGCATCGAATCTCTGACTGTAGTGTACAGTTCTTACTGCTTTGCCACCTGCTTCCTGGCTCCCAGTTTGTATTCTACTTATGCCCATGGGGCTGGTGCTGCCCTTTTCATGCCATTTAGTTTTTTTGTTATAAATTTAGGGAGCAGGCTCTGCATTTATTCTGTAGGAGACAGATGTCTGGGACACTAGGGTCCATTTGCCACTACCAGCTCATCTGTTCTGAGTGTCTTTGTGTGTGTCTCTAGCTCTGTAGGGACACGGCCTGCTCTGGGGTGCACACCCCTGAGTGCAGCTGCTTAGTCAGGGACCTGCTGAGTGACTGACTGCCTGTTGGTGCTCCGCCGGCAGTGACTGGATGCTAGCATTGCTCACATCCCCACCAGTGTCCNGTCCTGGGCATGTTCTGCTCCGAATAACCCTGTGTCCCAGCAGACTGACCTCTGACCTCTGAGAGTACCCTGCTCCATTTGCCATTAACTACCAGTATACAGACACCCTTAGGCAATTATGCCAGAACCGCATAGGACCTTGAAGGAAGGTGCCGTTGTCCTCCTTGGCCTTTCTCTGGGTTCTACTGATGTCACCGTTTCTAATAAGAGGGAAAAAGCAGTTTCATATTCTCAGTCATCAAAACTGTACTTGCTTCAATTTGCTACAAGATAGTGGGGACTTTCCTTGAAGGTCAGCATTCAATTTCACTCTCTTGGTTCTGTCTATGCATTCTGAATAATCATGTCTGAAGATGGAGACCAACTCCAGTACCCTTGGGCTTGTGCCCTGCACTGAGATGAGAGAGCAGTGGGTGTTGGGTATAGGAGCAAAGATCTGGAGTGAAGAGAGAGGACCCTCTACTCACTCTGACTCTACACCTTGGGTTGGCCTCACCTTCCCCTTCTATCAGATGTGTCGGGTGTGGTGAGGACAGGGGCTGAGCAGGGCAGCACGCATACCTGTGTATACATCCATTCACACACAGAAATGCAGAAAGGGTTTATTATGGCACAGTAGCTTTGCGTTACCTAGAGAAAGGACAGCCCCAGAAGACAATAAATGATAAAGACAGTCCCACCTCCTTTGTGCTTAGTCCCCCCACTTCCCTCCCCACCCCCAGCTAGCAAGCATTTCCCCTGTTTCTTCTCTAGAGTCAGCATAGGCTTCCATAGCACAGGAGAATCATGAATGAAAATTCTGAACTTCCCCTGCATCTGTCAGCAACCAATCCCAGGCATCGCCCTAGCTCTGTGAATGGGGGTCTACCTCATTCTTAATACCCGTGCAGTAGTCCTCCCATCGATACCCCTCTATTTGCTCAGCATGTAGACTTCCTCTCACCCAGTACGATGCCAGCCTCCCGCAGAAAGCCTTCCTCTCTTCCCATAGCACCGAAGGGCTACTTCTTGCTCCAAATTCCCAGGTCTCTGTCTCAGGCCTTTGTAACTCAATCAGGGTGAGGCTCTACTGCTGTGACAAAGAGGCCCTGCAACACGGAGGCTGGGAGAGCAGAGAGGTCACTTCCTTTCTAAGCAAGCAGACCTGGTATATGGAGCAGCTCTGTCCTCTGCCAGTCACTCCAAGACCCAGGTTTCTTCTGAGTCATTGCTCTGCATCCTTGGGGACACCCATCATCTGCAGAGTTAAAGGTGGCCCACCCTAGGAGTAAGGAGAGAGCAAGGAAGACCTGCACTGTCCGTTCTCTAGCCATTGGAAGAGCTTTGGATGGCCAGGGGTACTGCCTGGGAGGCTGGGCGTCTCCAATACTGTACATGGAGAGTGGTTGTAAGGACAACAGCCAGGCCTCAGCCCATGCCTGGACACCTTGGCCTGACATCATGGGCTTTACATGTTTGTGTCTCTGGCTGTGTCAGTTAGCTTTATGCTTCTGTAATGAAACACCTGAGGTCATGAACTCAAAATTAGAAAAGGTTATTTTGTGTTTGCGGAATGTCAAGACGGAGCTGTCCCATTGCTTTGGGCCTTTTTGCCCCTTCACAAGGGCAGGGCCTTGTGGTGGGAACACATGGCCCAGCAAAATGGACCACAAGCCAGGAGTAAGGAGGAAGAGGGAGGGAGCAGGTTCCCACAGACCCCTTTAAGAGAACATCCTAATAACCTAAGGGCCTCTCTCTAGAGCCTTCTCCAAGAGATTATTGTGGTCAGAGGGCAGAGGCTCTGGACAGATGGTCCTGCTGCTTAGGTAGATGTCCAGGAATATGCCCNAAGTGCTAATGCAGTGACCTACCCTTAGTTATCACGCTCAGTATCCATTTCCATCCCCAGAGGAGGCTCTTTCTGCCTCAGGGCCTTTGCATGCATTACACAGCCCCTCCCCCACCTCTTCATACAGTTGCTTTCTCAAAGGGACCTTCTCCAAACTCTCCTCCCGGACAGTCTGGGTATCCCCTTTGACACAGGCAGACATTTCTCCTTCCTGTGTGTTAGCACCATTGCATAACAGTGACTTTAAAAATACTATATTATTTTAGATATTATTTTAGGTCAGCCCCCACTTGGAAGCTGTCAGCTCTACCATGGCAGGTTTTTGTATGCTTAGCATGAGCAAAATGTCAAGCTGTTGACCTTGTGCTTGTAAAATGTTTAATCATTTTCATTCAGTTACCATAGCCCTGGGAACTGAAGCTCAGAAAGGCTGAGTAACTGGTCTTAGATCCCACAGCCTGTGAGTCTGGCCACTGAGATTTTCAACCTGCTTGCCTCTGGAGTGCTGGCTTGCAGAGCTTCATGCAACCAGGTCACCACGTGCTTCGTGCCTCAGAGGGTATTAATAGGGTATGTTCAAAGGGAGGTGGGAGGGCAGAGGATGGGTGGCTGACTCAGCCTGGGGGAGGGGGCAGCTGCCTGGAGGAGGCGGTGACCTTGGAAGGCAGTTTGGAGTAGTTNTAGGGACTGTGAGGGAGCCTGAGAGATGAGGCCCGGGCCAGGATGGCTAGGATGGCCCCATTCTGGGGTGCAGTTTGGACTTGTCTGAGCTGACAGGACTCCTGAAGTTTCGTAAGCAGAGACATGACAGGACTCAGAAAGTTCTGTTTAGAACATTGCCTTAGGCTGGGGCTGCAGGCAGTCAATCGGGACTTCAAGTCTTCCTTAACTGGTTCATTCTGATCTAACTTCGGCTGATGAGCCAAGCACCCCAAATTATAGTGCTTTGATGAGGTAGAAGATTCTCCAGGGTAACAGTTCAACCAATCAGGCATCAGAGCTCTACTCTGGGACACAGGATCCTTCTAGACAAATGTTTCATTNTCCCTAGGTCCAAGAGGACCACGATCATAGATTCCAGCCCCTAAAGAAAAGGTGGGCTGAAGATTTGGGGCAAAGAAAGGGCTCAAGTTAGACTGGGAGCACACAGGAAGACCCCAAAAGCACTGTGACACTAGGGCCACAGAATACGAGCTGGGCAGTGCTGCCCTTCCTGGATGGGACACTGTTTGCCACTTCCCTGCAGTCCCTACCTCTCCTGCTTGTGTCCTTGATCCCTGAAGCCGAGCATCTCATGCTGTCCATCTTTCTGCACGAGGCTTTTGTTNGTTTGTTTGTCACCTTCTGCCCTTGAGGAATATGAGTTGTCCTCTTGGCTGCTGAGCTGGGCTAGAAATGCAGAGGGTCTGAGAGGTGTGCTAAAAATGACTCCCTTCCATCCTATCAAAGGCAGCTCTCAGGTCCTCAGCCCCCAGAGTCATAGGTAACCAGGCAACCTTGTCACATGGCTATTTGGGTCATGTGGGGCTGTTCTTCATTCTCCCTGGGGTCCCCAAGAGATAGGCAGCCTGGTGAGTCCTGAGGCCCCAACAGAGGACCCCCTCTCCCTGCCATGGGGCTCCCAACAGGGCCACAGCCTGAAGGTTGAGGGTAGTCATCTTTCCCCTGTNATACNGTCCAGACCCTGTCTGAGGTGGCTGTGCGTGGCCAGGCTGCAAGTAGGTTTTCAGTCAGAGCCCACAGGACATTTAGTTACCCATGATGCAGGCTTCCATCCAGAGATGCCAGCAGCAAACAGGAGGNGTGTTTGGCTGCTCCGCCCAGTGCTGGGTTACCGAGCTGAGGGGAACTCACAGAGCCTCCTAACCAGGGAAGTGAGAGAGTCTTGTGGGGAGCTAGGGTTGGAGAGCAGGAAGCTTGCTTTCCAGGGCCATGGGTTTCCTGGAGTGGGAAAGGTTTGAGGTGCATAGTGGCTCCAGGTTGCTAGCTCTTCAAGGTCAGGAGAACATTCTGGTTTACAGAGGACTTTCTGAGTCACAGCACCATCAGGGTGTCTGAGCCTTGAGAACCTGGGTGCT
>LZPO01117074.1:72510-92343 GCA_001675575.1 Neotoma lepida
ATCTTCTTGGTACAAGCTAGAGTCATCTGAGAGTACCTCAGTTTAGAAAACCACCATCAGATTGGCCTGTAGGCAAGTCATGATTGATGTGCAAGGGTACAGTCCACGGAGAGTGGTACCACCCCTGGGCTGGTGGTCCTGGGTGGTTTAGGAATGCAAGCTGAGCAAGCCACCAAGAGCAGATCAGTAAGCAGCATCCTCCATGGCCCTTGCCTCTGGGTCCCTGCCTTGAGTTCCTGTCCTGAGGTCCCTCAATGCTGGACTTANAAGCCATAAGGTGAAATAAACTCTTTCCTCTCCAAGCTGCTGTTGGTCAGAATTTTTATCACGACAATAGAAAGCCATCGAGGACAACAGGGAAGGGATGAAGGACATCCCCACACAAGGCTCCTGTGCCCAGATTTGGTTGCACTGACTAGGGGACCTGTGAGTTAACAATACTGACCACTGGACCCCAGCTTCTAGATACGGTTCTTTGAAGTTGTTTTTAATGATTTTGTAATTTAACTTTTAAATTTTAATTTATCTCTCTCTGTGTATGTGCGCTCGTGTATCTGTATGTTCATGTGTCTGTATGTCTTTCTGTGTATATATCCATGTCTCTCTGTGTGAGTCTGTAGGTGTGTGTATCTGTATGTGTATGTCTGTGTGTGTGTGTCAGGGTGTTGTCACGCTTTGCTAACTGTGAGGCTCCACCTGTGTGGAGGTCAGAGGACAGCTTTCAGGAGTTAGTTCTCTTCTTCCACCGTGGATCCTGGGGGTTGGACTCAGGTGGTGGGGCTTGGCAAGCAAGTGACTATCAGCTAAGCGGTGCTGCTGGCTGCTTTAATGCTTTTTGTGAGCTGTGTAGCTCAGGCTGGCTCAGAACTCATGGTGATCCTCCTGTCTTTGCCTCCTGAGTACTGGGATCACAGGCATATCCCCCNACACCTGGTGATCACTTGTTCTTTTTAAGGTGTGCAGTAAGTTCTAAGATGTGTCATCTTGTCCTTCTGGCCATGGTGGCNAGGACCCGCTCTATATACTCTGTGTTGGGAAGTTCTCAGAGGCCCAANAGGGAGATGACGTAATCTAATTCACTTCTCTAGGGGTTGGGACAGTTTGAGGGCTATTATGAGGCAGGCAGGGAACCAGGTGTGGTGGNGCATGCCTTTAATTCCAGCACTTGGGAAGCAGAGGCAGGCAGATCTCTGAGTTCGAGGCCAGTCTGGTCTACAAAGCAAGTTCCGGGACAGCCAGGGCTGCACGGAGAAACCCTGTCTCAACAAACAAACAAACAAACAGAGGCAGGCAGGGAGGCCAAGGAAGCTGTAGTTGTGGTCAGGCCCAGGGACAGTGGAGACACCAAGATCCCCAATTTACTGCAAAGTCAATGACATGAAACAACACAGTCCTGTTGTCTTCTAGTCCTTGGGTTAGAAGTCTCAAGTGTGTGACAAAGCTGCCTCCTTCTGGAGGCTCAGCTTCCAGAGGCTGCTAAGATACCTGGCCTCAGGACTTCCACCTTCCTGAAAGCCCAGCCTGCCCACTTTGAGGATCTATGGTGTCACCATTGCCTTCCTCTTGATCATCTATCCTTCCTCTCCTCCGGATTAGTTATTACTGTTCTTATTTTGGGGACAAAGCACCTGGCAGAAGCAACTTAGATCTCGCCTAGCTCACAGGTCATGGTGGGAAGCCATGGTGGTGTCTGCGGAGGCAGGAGCCTGTGGCAGTTTGCTCACAGCTTAGTGGCTGACTAGGAAATAAAGAGGGAACTCAGGCAGGAATGGGGCAGGGCTGTAGCCTAGGGCTGTTCCCTCACAATCCACTTCCTCCAGTGGGGCTCCACCTCCTAANGGTCCCACAGTCTCCCCAAATAGTGGTGCCAGCTGGGTGCAAGTGCTCACATGCACGAGCCTGTGGGAGGCAATTCTCATCTGAAGTCCCATTCTCCTCCTCTTTCTCTTCCTCCCTCTGATCCCTCTTCCGCTCTCTTTGAAGACCCTTGTGCTGCCACTGCCTAGCCTGGATGGTCTGGGATAATCCCTAACTGCTGGGCTTTACCTCAGTTGTATCTGCAAAGCCCCTTTGCTATGTATAGGAACTGCCAAGATTCTGGGGATTAGAATGAGGCATCTTGGCAGAGGAAGCATTNCTTAGCCTTTGCAGTCAGGGTCCTGTCTTGAGTAGTGTAGGATGTGTGGGGTGGGATCTGAGGCTCCCTCACCTCCCTGGGTCATTCAGCTGTCCCACTAACCAGGCAAACTCTCTTTAGCTTTTCTCTCTGCCTAAAGATACTATGGTGTCTTTAGGCCAGGTGTGTGGGTCCCAGCTTGATCTTGGATGTGTTGGGGGGTAGGGGGAAGGGCTTTCTGTGGTTGCAGAGAGACTTGCTGCCTCTAGGGGGCACTAATGTCCACTTGGCCTCTAACTGGAGGGTGTGGCCCATTAGGCCACTCCCCCTTGATTGGTATTTCATAGTGTCTTAGCCTCCTATGGCCGCCTTAACAAATGACCACAAGCTTATCATCTTAAACAACACTAACTCGTCATTGTACAGTATACCTTGGTCAGCTAAAGTCAGGCTGTTGCTTTTTGGACGATCAAGGAGACAAGCCTCCTGTTCACTGCTGGTCATCAGAATTCGGTTCCTTAGAGGTGTGTGGGGACCTATATCTCCATTTTCTTGCTGGCTGTATGTTGAAGCTATTTTTAGCTTTTAGAAATTGCCACGATCCTTGGATCCTTGCTTCCCTTCTTCATCTTCACACCAACAATGGTGGGTTGAGAACTGCCGTGGCTGTTGCATCTCTCTGATCTCTCTGCTGTCCTTTCATCTCTCGACGGCTGCAGTCCACGACTACGTCAAGTTCCCTTGGACAATCCCTTGTTAGTCTCCCATCTCAGAGTCTGCAACTGTCACGTCAGCAAAGCTCCTTTGGTCATGTTGTCACATCCGCAGGTTCTGAGAATGAAGGGGGGGGGGCATTACTGTGCTGGCCACATAGAATACTAACTAACAATCACAATGCCGGGCTGGATGGCCGGCAGCTCCCCAGACACTAAGGGAGAAGCTGTCTTTATACTCATCGCCCAGCTGAAGAAACTTAGCAAAGTTAACTCAAGCAAGGAGTAGCACTGTGTCACCAAATTGATGTTGCAGTCACGACCTCCAGCACTTCAGGATGGGACCTTATTTGGAGAGAGCCCCCTTACAGCATTATCAAGTTCCAATGAAGTCATTCCCTGGGCCCTAATTCCTTGTAAAGTAGGGGAATGTGGAAATACCAATCCAGAGGAAAACACATGGACATACGAGGAAGAGAAAGCCCAGTGACAGTCCTTCCCCTCAGTCCTTACAAGGGGCCAGCCTGTACCACCAGGACTGTGGGGCAGTCTGGCTGNCCCTTCCCCTCCATCCCTCTTCCTGATGGCAGACTGAGACCCCCTCAACACCCAGATATTGGCTCTCAGTTCCTCCACACCCTTCCCAGGACCCTTTTGTAATTAAACTTTCTACAGACTGAGGCTAGTTGGGCTGTGCCTAACAGCCCTGGCTCTTCTTAGGACCTTTGGCAGCAATACAGGTTGTCCAGGGACCAGCATAAGGAGAGGCAGTGCAGAAGTTGTCTGTCTGAGAGAGGAGGCCCCGGGCTGCAAGAGAAGGCAAGCTGGGCCCCCTCCAGCCACTCTGTAGGCTCTGCTTCTGTCTTCTGCTACCAAGTACATAGAACACCACCNTGGGNGGCCCAGCTGTGGCAGCAGTGTGCCTTTCTGCTCCTGATCCCAGGTTTCAAGGGCTTCAGAGCGATCTTCCTGCCCTCTAGACCCGCCTCCATCTTTGGATTTGGTCTTTCCCCTCTGATGAGGGTCTCCAGAGGTCCCCAGAGGTCCCCAGAGTTCTATGAGATGCTTCCTACTTTTGAACTCCAAGGATCTCTGGTAGTGGAGCCAGCCTCTGGTCCCACTGTTGAGGGTGAGGATGATGATTGAGAAGGGAATGGAGGGAACTCTGGGAAGGCCTGAAGAGTGACACTTTGGAGGGGGTCTCCCAGCCTGCCCCACTGCTGGCAGCAATGTTTTCTGGGCAGCTATGTCTTTCTATCCAGTAGAGCTGGACCAGTTGGCTTCCCTCTTGTGGGAAGTTAGAGGACTGATTGCCTGGGAAGATTCCCTAGGTCTGGGTACAGGTAGAGGCTGGGGGAAGTGAGGAAGTTTGTGCTCNGGGGACTGAGGAGAGAAATTTGGAAGCCAAGATGGCCAAAGGAGACTGCCCTGGCCTGAGGCAGTTCTCTGGACTCTCTCATCCCTCCTGTCAATCCTCCCGTGCTAAAGCTGCCTGAGTGGCTCCATCTCCTCCAATCAGCTTCCAGATGGAGCTTTTTAGAATGCAATGGGGGGCCAACAAAATGGCTTGGTGGATGAAGGTGCTTGTGGCCAAGCCAGAGACTGACCTGAGTTTGATCCTCGAGACCCACATGGTAGAAGGAGAAATCTGACTCCTGTAGTTGTCTTCTGACCTCCACAAGAATGGCCCGGCATGTATGGGCATGTATACACACAAAATAAAGAAAAATGCAATCAGGATGCAAACAGATCTGGGCTCTCCTGGCTTTCTTGCTTCACTCTCTTCATGTTTTCCCATCACTTTAATACCCCACCTCACAGCTATTTCCAGGCCTGAGTGACCCCACCCTTCCTGCCTTCNCATCTCCCCCTCCTGCTGTCACCCCATGGTCTTCTGGACTGTGTTCTGCCAGCGCTCTGAACTCATTTCTACCCCAGGACCTCAGGATGTACAGTGCCTTTCCCCGTGGTCTTTACATGGCTGCCTTGTCCTCATCCAGTTCCAGCTGGGATGACCATCTCTCATGATACCCTGCCACTCCTCGACAGCACCTGTGTCACTCAGAGTACTCTTTTCATCACCATCTGCCATTTTATTATCTGTCTGCTCTGCTGAAGTGTACACTTCCTGCCTTATTCATTCTCACGTCCTCAGTGCTCCCACAGTGCCTGCACATAGTAGGTGCTCAGTTAGGTGTTTATTTTTTTTAATTGAATACAAAAACAAAGAAAGGANNCCAGAGTTCAATTGCTGGGAGCTTAGCTGCACCTGTTGCTAAGAGCTTTGGTTTTCCTGCTCTGGCTGCTGTGAGCTGTGTACCCTGGTTCTGAAGGTGACTGGGGACCAGGCTGACAGTTGTAGGTGACAAACAGGAGGACAAANGTAACTCAGTTCTACCAGGGTCACCTTGAAACACCATATATTCAGTGTCTAGTGTCTAGCCTTTCTCCTGTGGGCCCTGGTGCTGTCCCATGATTATTCTCCTTTGTACTACAGTCACTTGCTAGAGGCTGTGGCTTAGGCATTGGACTGTGCCTGGGGAGGTCCTGGTCTGAGCCCCATCCCATTCTGGGTTAGCTAGCAGATAAGGGTCCCCGGAAGCCTGGGCTGCCTTCTGCTGGTGTCTCTCAGGACACAGTGTATTTATTAGATATGTTGTTAGACAGCTGTCCTTCAAAATGTTCCATACTGTAAAGAGAGACAGCCCTGCCATCCAAGCCAAACACTGTAGATGACAGCCTTGCAAGTCTCCTGCGTGGGCGCACGCACGCGCACACACACACAGAGCTGTCAGGTTCTTAGATGTCATAGTCTGCTGGGCACAGCCCCACATGGGATAGACTTGAGCTGTTATTGGCTACACCCCTCTCCTTCCCAGAAGAGGGACCAAACTCACCTGTCTGTGCTGATGGGGAAGAAGGAAGCCCAGAATTCCACTGCCTCCGTGACTAAGCCACCAGGGTCTGTTCCTGTGAGCCAGGGACATACAGCACAGGACCCATGGAGAGCCTGAGGGATCTACTCCCTGAATAACTCCCTGCATAACTGGCTTCTCCCTGCACAGTCTCTACATATAGAGGCTGCTTTTCTTTCGACGAGGCCCAGCTGCAAAGAACTGCAGTGCATGTGGCCCTGAGGTGTGGCTAGTGGCAGAGCAGTTTCCCCACATGTGGCCCTGGACTCGAACCCCACACTGGTGAGGGGATTGTTAGGGTTTAGAGGGGGTCTTGTTTCTGTGATAGCTAGGCAGAGAGTCAGGGTCTGGGGCCTTTTTTATTAGAATTTTAGACTATAAGGGTAGGAGGCTGCTGCTGCTGGGGAAGGCTGCGGAGGAGGGGAAGTGCACCGATAGGAAGCAGTAATATTTCTTCCTAGACAGTAAACAACTGCCAAGCAAACCCCCGAAACGACACTCTGCGAGCGTCTATGGGAAGCTTCGAAAGCTGAACGTCATGAAAGTTATTGGTTTTGTTCAAGCTTCATCTGATGCTTGCTTAAGAAAATAGATTTGGTTTCCCTGCTTGCAATAGTCTGCAGGGGGAGATCAGCGCAGAACATCTGCCTCGTGTCATCATTAGACACTTACGAATAAACTGGTGTTGGCAGACTTGGTGANACACGAGGCCCAGCCAACTCCTGCTTATTTCCCTTCGGATTATCCGATGAGGCATTGGCCAGAGCAAATGTTCTGTCCCAACATAGGGAAACACAGCATTGTCCCAGATGTCGTCATTCTGGTTTAGTTTTTGAGCACNCAGGCTATACAATGTGAGCAGGCAAGGAGGAGGGCTTGGGCTTGGTGTGGTCAGGGGGACAGACGTAGCAGAAAGAGCATAGGNCATGCCTCCATTTGTCCATACCCTTGGCTCCTGAACCGTCAGATGAGGACTGGTGTTACTGATGTTTTCATTGCTGTACCTCTGAGAGCCAGGTGTTCCCCTGCATATCCCAGGCTCCTTTGCACTGAGACTGGTCATGTGACTAGTCTGGCCAGTGGAGCAAAAGAGGAGGTATGTCACTTCTGGACTGAGGCTGGTAGTGACACAGCCATGTCTCAAGCCCCTGAGCCTCTGCATGGATGAGCCAGGTAGGACAGGAAGCCCAGAAGGAGCCTCTAACCTTGAGGTGCCTGTAACTGTGGCCAGTGTTCCCCACTCATGTTAGTTAATTCGATGTCTACTGTGACCAAATCCATGACCAGAAGTCTTTAATATATGAAGGGTTAAATTGGGCATGGTGGTACATCCATTTAATCCCAGCACTTGGAAGGCAGAGGCAGGTGAATCTCTATGAGTTCAAGGTCACCCTGGTAAACACTGTGAGCTCCAGGACAGCCAGGACTATATACAGAGAACCAGCCTCCCCATCTCAAATATGGAGGGTTATTTTGGCTCAGGGTAGGAGGACACGGCAGGCTCACAGCAGTGCAATGTGTGTTCAGAACCCCTCACATGCTAGAGGATTAGGAGGCAGTGGCTGGGGCTGGGAGTGAGCCTGGGCCTCAAGACTCCTTTCAGGGCCCACTTTATCTAGCCAGATCCAGCCTCCTCAATCTTCTATGCTCCCTCAGAAACAATGCCACCAGCTGGGAGCCTGTGTTTGGGCACATGAGCCTATGGGGGATATGTCACATCTAAGTCACAGCATCACTCCAAGTAATCCAGCCACATTCTGAGTTACTGTGAACACTTCTATGGGAGGCAGGGCATTCGGACTTGTTCGAGGAACTACCGTGAGATACTTATTTTCCCATGTGATATTAATATTCTGTATAAAATTAATATTAATGATATGAATGCTGATATTCTGCTAATGTTCTGAGAAAGATTGCCTTGTTCATTTTAATGAGTGAGAACCTTTCAAAAGCCAAATGTTTAAGTTCTTTACTTAATTAATGGGAAGTTAGGTCACTTACAGTCCTTCACCGTTTAAATAATGCTGCCACCAGTGATCTTAACCTTGTGTTATTTTGCCTGTGTGTAAGATGAGTTCCAGGAAGTGGTGTCTCTGGTCACAGAGATACACATTTNTCAGAGCCTGCATTTGAATAAATCAGAGGATGGGGTGCTTCTGACAAACGTGGACAGAATGCAGACTGAAAGTGATCCCACATCCCTGTAGCTGATGGAGGTCAGGGGGGAGGGGGAGGCTGTGGACCAGTATATGGATGAGGGGGAGGGGGTATGTATGGTGAGATAGTGTGTGTGTGTGTGTGCTTACTTCCTAGGGTGCAGGAGGTCTTCTTTTAGTGGCCCTGGGTTGGAGATGCATTGGTGCTGGGGTCCCTGAGGAAAAGTGAGGTCCACTCCTGTGTTCATCAGTGAGGCATGACTTCAAACCTCTTTCCATCTCTGTCACTATGGGCCTGGGGGATAATGAGCTTTCTAATTGGAGGGGGTGGGTTAGACAAATCTTTAAACGCTGAAGTCTTGCCACAGGTGCTTCAGGAGACACCGTGGTGACTTGTACCCTCCCTGCCTCCAAGCACCTGACTTGATGTTTGTATGGATGTCATAGCAACTGCATCATCTTCTGTGTCCTTTGATGGCNTGTCTGTNGAGTCCTTATCAGCCTTGATGCTTTCACTCTACATTGTCTATTCTTGGGTGTTTTTCATTTTCCCAGGGATCTGGGTTTCGATGTCAGCTAGCTTTTTCGGGAATGGCACATGGGTGCCACAGTTTCAAGTGCTTTTGTGTGTGAGATCAGCTNCCTGTCGCCTTTGTACTTGAACCTGCCATTCACCCTCCTGAAGCCTCAATGGCTTATGCCTCATGTCTCTCAAGAGGAACCTGTTTCTGTTTCTCTCTTTTCCCTCCTGAGGATGGGTTGGGCAACATTTACTGTTGGGGCTGCCAGATGGCCCCTTGAGCTGGGGATGCTGTCAGATAATCAGGAACAGAAGAAAACATCATTTTGAGTAAGGAACTTTGCCTGCAGTCAGGACAGCTGGCCGGAATATTATTTCCCTTCCCTAGTTTGCTTGAGACATTTGTCACTCTAAAAATCTGCACGGCTGCTGTGTACATTCATACAGGCTGTGTACTGCATGACTTCAGGAAATATCATTCGAATAAGCCTCGGTGTGANCTGTCTTCCAGTTTTGTGCAGGGTGGAGGCCCTGTGAGCTTGGCCTGGAGTGGGGCTGGGGACACAGAATTCCTTTATCCAGTGTCTCTTAGACTGCAGTCATTTTCATAGCACTGTTATAGATTTATTCCTAACAGCAAACTCATGTTCTACTGTGATTTGTTTTGTTCAATGCTGGTTCATATTTTCTTTACATAAATGAATTTAAAGGGGAAGTTTTATGTTGNAATTAGAAGTGGAAAGCCAGTAGGACTTGCCTAAAATAGAAAAAATGTGTGTGTGTGTGTGTGTGTGTGTGTGTGTGTGTGTGTGTGCATGCTCGAGTACTTGTGTACACTAACAGAGTGTGAGCATAAAATGAAAGCAATGCATCAGATGCTATCTGGAGAACTTAACCATTCCTGCCACATGGGGCCACCCACCCCCACCCCTGTCCCTTCTGGCACCTGTCCCTTTTCTCTCAGCAAGTATTAGAGGATCAGTAAAGAGTACTGCATAAAAGCAAACTTTTCTCCTGGAAATAACCTGTTGGGAGGGAAAGGGAGTCTGGAGGCAGAATGGGCTCTGTCTTAGTCAGGATTTCTATTGCTGCAATGAAACACCATGACCAAAAGGCAAGTTGGNGAGAAAAGGGTTTATTTAACTTACACTTGNACATCANTCTTCATCACCGAAGGAAGTCAGGATAGGAATTCAAGCAGGGCAGGAACCTGGAAGCAGCAGCTTANGCAGAGGCCATGGATGGGTGCCNCTTGCTGGCTTGCTCAGACTGCTTTCTTATAGAACCCAGGGGTAGCTCCACCCACAATGGGCTGGGCCCACTCCATAAATCACTAATTAAGAAAAATGCCCTACAGGCTTGCCTACAGCCCCATCTTATTGAGGCCTTTTCACAATTGAAGCTTCTTCCTCTCCAGTGACTCTAGCTTGTGTCAAGTTGACATAANACTATCCAGTACAGGCCCCATGAAGTAATTTGATGTTGACCCTCATGTTGTGAGCCCCTGGGGGGGACCTATAGAGGTATAGACTTGGCCTAGTCCTCTACCAGCTGCTGGAATATGGCATCTCCACAAGGTGCCTCAGGCTTTCCTCTGTCCTTTCACTGCTGAGTTCACACCCTTCAGAGTGACGTGGCTTCCAAGCTGGGCCATTCTTTGGTTGTGTCAAACAGGNCTCTGCCCTTGCATCAAATCCTTCCAGCAAGTTTCTCGATGAAAAGCAGAGGCTCTGCATCCTTTCTTTCCATCCCTGTGTTTTAGCGTGAGTCTCCTGAGCATCTGGCACTTCAGATTTTTCATCCTTGAATTGAGACTGTTGCTGTCCTTCCTCCAGATGGCTGTGAGGTCCCACCAAGAGCACGTGAGCATGACAACAGTGTGCACACAGACTGTGGTTCTTTTTTGCCACTNGAGTTGGTGTCTTTGCTTTCCCTAAGATTCTCCTAATGAGGGAGCAGAGACTTTGAACCCCAGCTGTAGCCGAACATCTGGCTCACAGAGANATCATAAGTCACTTAAGGCCCTCTCTGGTTCTCAGNTTCTGCAATTGGATCCTGAAGTTCTCAAGTCTTTCTACCATCCCAGAGAGCATTTCTTCAAGGGAGGAAGTTCCACGAGTGGACCATGGCCTCCTGGCTACCCCGTAACTGTCCTCTCCTTTTCAATTTATCTTCTAAACATGCATTTGGGGAGGAAGATGGGTCGCNTGTTGAAGGATTCCTGAAGACAAAGGAAAGCGCTCCCAGAAGGAGACCTCAGGAATAAGGACAAAGTATTGCTGAGTATTGACCACACACCAGGTCCATGGCTTGCATCATCTCATTGGACAGCAGTCTGTCTCTGTCTAGGGTGATACTGACTGCTGTAGGAAGAGTGTGTGTCTCCCTGTTCACGGGTGACACTTGATTTCCCACTCAAGTGACTCTTCAATGTAGAGGTTATGGAGAAAGGCAGTTCTCTTCTATCTGGTGACTTGGGGGCCAGGCAACTCCCACATTGTTTCCCTCCCATTGCCTGGAGGAAGGAGAAGGTTGGCTTCTGTACAAGAGCCCTCTTGGGAGGTGCCATACACCACTCACACTTAGAGGGACAAGACTCAGTCACGAGACCTCATCTAGACGCAGGGCATGCTGGCCTGGCTGCCATTTCTGTCTGTGGAAGCATTATTTCTGTGTGGAAACTAAAAGCTTGGCCTGGANAGGGGCTGGGGACACAAAATTCCTTTATCCCCTTNTCTCTCAGACTGCAGGCATTGTCATGGTACCTTTATAGATAGAGGTGGAAACTAAAAGCCAGAGAGCCTGCCCTGGGCCACAGAGCTTGTAAATGGTAGAGTGAGGGCTAGAACACGGGACCCAGGAGTACTAGGACTATGGTATTAAAACACTTGTTTTGTGTTTTTGAAACAGAGTCTTGCCATATAGCTCAGATTGGCCTTGAACATGTAATCTGGCCTTATGGTGGCAGGTACACACCACCATGCCCATCTAGAATGTCAATAACAAATAAGAATTAGGTTCTGTAAATCTGAAATCTTCTAGAATGNCTCTGTCTCCTTGGTTTACCTACAATTCCTCAAATGCCAGAGCAAAGGTGTCTGGAGGCCACGGTGGTGCCAGTCAGAGTACCAGCAGGGGCTCTGTCTTCAGTCTGCCCTCCACTTGTAGAGACCATTATCCCCAGAAAGATGTCCCAACTCTGGACTCCTGCCAGGAATCAAGGCCTGACACCATCTGTAAGAGATAAATAAATCGAAATATCATCAGCGAATAAGTGTGTGCCATCTGCTGCCCTGTCAGTTCAACTGGCAGAGGCCTCCAGAGAACTCCAAGAAGTGCTTGCCAAGGCTCTGCTGCCAGCCTGGTATGAGAAGAGAGTGCCCTGCAGGGCCTGCTGGCCTGCTCNNCCCCCCATCCCCCAGCACTGTTCCTTCCATCTGGCCAGCATGGGGCTTTCGCCCTTGCCCATTGTCTCTTAACTTACTGGCACATTTACTGGGGACCACTCCGATCTTTTCTGATCTCCCAGCAAGTTGAAATTACCTGCTTATAGAAAGGTTCCCGTGCGCATGTCCAGGGCTCTGGCTCTTTGTGAGACCTGTCTCAAGACCAGAGTCCAACTTGGAACCAGCCTGATCCAAGACCCTGCAGCTGGGTCTCTTCTGGGAAGTTGCCGGTTATTCTGACTATTTGTGGAGGCCTCTTTGGAGACTTCCCACAGGACAAATGGGTTTCTCTAGATCCTGCCAACTCTGCTAAGAGACAGTGAAGGACAGGCCAGAACAAAGGCTCTGTGCCATACTGCCTGGGTTTGGCCCCTGCCTCTNCTGCTGGCTGTGTGATGTTAGACTCAAGTTTTCTGTGTCTCAGTTTCTTCATCTGTAGAATGGAGGATGGTAATGGCACCTGCCTCTTAGGTGCTAGTGGTGTGCTGGGGAGCCGCAGGTGTAAAGCACCTGGAAAGGGGCTTGAGACAAAGGATGTGCATACTGTGTGGCTACAGAGCAGGGAATGGTGGCACACTTACGTCATTATAGCACTCACGACATGAACATAAGAATGATCCAAGTTCATGGCTCTGTACTCCATACTGATGCCCCCTNTCTTATAAACCAAATCAAACCAAACCCAACCAAACCCAACCCAACCCAAACCAAACATCTCCGTATTAGCAAATGTAATTTGTTGGCTGACTTTGTGAGGCCAGGGTTACCACTGCCCTCCATCGCCTGCCTGTCTCCCACCCTTGCAGAAATCTCAGCTTCACCATCTGCTAGGGTGTCGAATGAAATCACACTCCCCAGACTCAGCCAAGGTTGGTGGGCTCTCCATGTCCCCTCTCTCACCAATCAAGCTCTACTACCAGTGAGGACCTGAGCTTCTGTGTGTCCATGCCAAGGGCAACTTGGCCAATCTGCAGCACTCCCCGCAACTCTGCCAGCACGAGGCATCTGTCTCTGGCCTCTTTCCTTGTTTCTACTTGTGGCTATGCCAGGTTCCCACCCCTGCTCCTGCTGAGCTTGCAGAATTACGGCTTCCTGCTTCTGGCTTCCAGGGATGCTCAGGGCTCTCCGTGTGGGAGTAACCCCGTCTTACCTGAAACCCAGGGAAGGAATAAAAGATAGCTCTGGTAGACTGAGCCAAACCCGGGGCAGATGCTTCNCACTCTACTATTTCATTCTGTCCACAAACCTGGAATGGGGGTATATTAATCCCTATTCACTTTCTGTGGTGTAATTCCTAAGTTTTAAGTTATGAGGCATTCCAAGTAGCATGATGAGGCCCAGTGCTCTCTGCCCCACGTGAGTCACCCTTGGTCTGGTGTATCCATGCTATATAGACTCCCCTCCCATTAGGTCATTCTCTACAGACAGACCACCACAGCATCATGTACAGGAAGATCAGCTCCATAAAATTGCCCTTCCATTCTTACTGTGCCTAAAAGACACACAGTATCTACAGGACCTAGGGCTCTGTGGTTTCAGGCAACTGGAGATCTTGAAATGTATAACCCATGTGTAGGAGGGGACCATAGTATTTAGATAATTTCCACTTGGGATCAGAGAGGTGGACCTACATACCAAAGTTACACAGCTAGGAGGAAGGAGATGACAAATTTGAACCCAAACCCCATTTTCCTTAGAGTANCTTCCTTTCAAGGAGGAAGCCTTGAGAGCTGTGATGCATGCCAGCAGGGATAGAGCCAATCTCTTTGCAGATGTTGCCTGACTTAAACCTGAACAAGCTAAGGCCATCTTGTTCATACCTATTCCTCGTGGAGGCCTCATGTCGATGTAGGAGGCTGGAATGGTCATCCTTCATTGGGGGAAAAACTCCCCAACAGAATGACTGAAATTGGTCTGGTGTATCTTGCTTAACAGGTAGCTGAGCTGGGATTTGAACTCACGACTGCATGAAGCCCCCTTTTAACCAGGGGGCTCAATCTGCCCAGCCTCCTGTTTACCTGGGGCACCCTGCCTTCCCCTGTAGTCCACACAGGAGCCTTCTTTTTCAGTGAGACCTAGACTGCAGGAGCAACCTATTGGGGTGACACCATGGGACCTAGCCTGGATGTGGAGTAAAAGTAAAAGTAAAAGCTTTGTCCTAGCCAGGGGCATACACAGTGGATTCTGGGAACCTCCTTCCTGTCTGGGCTAGCTCGCCTGGATCCCTGAGTAGGGATGGGCCTACAACAGCTCAAGCTGCTGCATGAAAAGCAACTTTTGGGNTCCAGTCCCCTAGCCAGGCCCTTGAGAACAATAGATCAGGGGTCCTAGCAGGGAGAGAAGTCTGGGTGCANAAAGCCAGCAGTCCTGGGGGAATGGAGCCCTGGGCTTCTATTTGTCTTAGTGAATGTCTTCAAAAGATTTTTTTCAACCCAGTGTCTGGGGTTTGTTTCAAAACAAGCCCACAGTGGTGGATGGGGAGTGTGGATGGGGGAGACTAGTTGAGCTTTGCCCTGGCCAGTGGTGTTCTCACTGGATTCCCGGGAGCCCCGTTCCTGTCTGGCTGGGCTGACTCTTCTGGGTCTGAGTCAGGAACTGATATAAAATGAGACATCATTATAAGACAAGGACCTTCAGAGTGTGTGTGTGGGGGTGAGTCTCTATGGTGAGGCAGATGGTTGGTGAGCATGGTAGGGTCCTGGTGACAGAGCTGGAGGACATTTGAGCTGGATCTTGAAGGCTAGGTAAGATCCTCCTGCACAGAATGGAGGGGGTGAAGGTTTTGAGTAGAAAGGATCAAGACATAGAGGGTATCTTAGGGTTTCTATTGCTGTGGTAAACACCATGACCAAAGCAGCTTGGGGAGGAAAGGGTTTATTTCACCTTAAGTTCCATATTACAGTCCATCACTGGGGAAGTCAGGGCAGGAACCTGGAGACAGGAGCTGACATGGAGGCCACAGAGGAGTGCTGCTTGCTGGCTTGCTCCTCATGGCTTGTTCAGCCTGCTTTCTTATATACCCAGGACCACTAGCCCAGGGGTGGCACTGTTCACAGTGAGCTGGACCCACCAACATCAGTAATCAACCAAAAAGATGCATCATTGGCTTGCCCCACAAGCCAATCTGGTGGGAGCATTTTCTCAAGGCTTCCTCCNCTCAAATGACTCTTAGCTGGTGTNAAGTTGATATAAAACTATCCAGAACAGAGGGTCAGGTGGGAGATGGTAACCCATAGAGTGAAGGGTGGCACTCAAAGACATGATGGCTACTGGGCTGGTACCAGGTGCATACCATGATTCCTGAACTCAGGAAGCCAAGAGGATCATGAGGTCAGCCTGGGCAACATAATGAGCTGTCTCAAAAAACCAAACCCAAAATCAATATAAAAGATACAGTGTCTGTGATGATCTCAGAGTGTTCAGATCCTCTGCTTGGTGACAAAGTATGCTGCCCTCAGAGCCACCACTGTCCCTGCCATGTCAGCATTATTTCTTGTGTGTCTCTTCCCTCTTAAGTCCACCTGACACANCCCATTCCCATCCCTGCCTTTGCTATGCTTGCTGATATGCTGGCTGCCCATCTGCCAGAGCACCCCTCTGCAGAGTTCTTGCAAAGGCAGGCTGGGAAAGGGTCTTCCATTGTTTCTTACACAGCCATGTCCCCAGCACCCTCAAATGTTCCAGGCAGTGAGGATGCAGCAGTGACCAAGACTCTTGTGTCCACGAAGCTTTGTTGGTTGTTGAATACAGGGGACACCCAGGTTGCGGAGGTGCTGCCTTGTTCAGAAGTGTCAGGACACTGTTCTCTGATGAGAAGACTCAGGTGTGGCTGAGGCACAAAGATGCCTTTGGATCACAACGGAGGTTTATAAGGGCTGGGATTTAGTCTTCCTGGCTCACTGCTGTGTTACCAGCACCCAGAACCANGCCAGGCACACAGTAGGTTTTCAATAAAGTTTGGCGGAATCCAGTTATATGGATATTAAAGACTGATATTGCTCACTTAAGGGAAGTTGCTTATTTTTTATTAGTGTGTACTCTACAGGATGCAGGAGGCTTCATTATGACATTTTCACACATATATGTGACGTATTTTGGTCACTTTCAACTCCCATCACCCTTCTTCCCAAATTCTATTTTNGTGTTTTTAAAGTTAAATTATTATTATTAATTTGTGTGTATGTCTGTGAGGTGTNTATGGGTATGTATGCCACAGTGCATGTGTTGAGGTCAGAGGACAACCCTGTGGAGTCAGTTCTCTCTTTCTACTTTATATAGTCCTGAGAATTCACTCAGGTCTCCTGGCTTATGCTGCAAGCACCTTTACCCACTGAGCCGTCTCTTCAGGCCATCTTTTTTCCCTTCAAATCTAGATTTGTGTGAAAGAAAACGCAAATTTTGTCTTTGTGATACTGTTTATTTTCCTTAACACGACGATTTCCAGTTCTTTCAATTTCCTTGAAAATGACAGCATTTCATTCTTGAGGGCTGAGCAAAGCATCTTCCTTCTCCATTCGCTGGTCGCTGGGTTTCGTGTCTGATCCTAGAACTCCGCTGTTGTGAATACTGCTGTGATAAACATGGGTAGGCAGGGAGGGAACAGGATATTTTTAGGACTCAAAATTAAACACTTCTAGATAAGCTTAGTACATTGGTTTCAATTTTTATGAGAGAGAGAGAGAACATGCTGTGTGGGGTCAGGCATGTGAACTCCAGGCTGTTTCAGACACTGTCCACACATTCACCTCTAAGGTCCAGGACAGGCGTATTCTGCAGACAGCCAGGACAATAAACAGGCGAACAAACAAGACTTGCAGACCTGCCCACCCTCTGCTCCTCCAGACCCTAGGACTGAGGGCCTCTTGGTTGCTAGGTCTTCACCCTGTCTGTGATTCTATAAATAGCCACAGTACACCCCTGGGATGGCACCATCTGCTTCCTGCCAGGCCCCAGTGACCCAGATGGCTGGTATGTCAATTCTCATCTAACCAGACAACAAATTCCCTAACTACCCATTCCCATAGGCTCTCTTCAGTCACTGACATCATGGCTGGGTGACTGGTACAGGCTGTGTGCTAAGCCCCATTTGAGGATCTCTGAGGGTGCACTGCCATGATGGGGGGGCCCTGGTGTGTTTCTCTAAGTTGTTGTATTACCAGTAAAGACTCGGGAGTCAGATATTGGGGTGAAAACCTGATAGATCGAAGAAGTGGCGGAGGAGCAACCAGCTTCCCCCTTTCACTGTAGACCCAGCAAGGGCATCTCTCCACACNCCCCAGACCAAAAGAGGCCGTGGATCTCTAAGTCCTTCCCTATTCCTTCTTTATCCATCTCCTCCGTACTCTNTATGTCTAATTCTTGTCAACTGGTTGCTGTCTCCACNCCCAATCCAAGGTTAATTTTATTAACACAGTCTTGGAGTTTTACAGTTCAATCAAATATCCCACAACAGCACCCTCTAAGGCTGTGGGAGTGAATGTGCCCCAATCACTTCTAGGTGTGCAAGAGCCCATGCATGTATTTCTCTAGACACGGTGCCCACTCTGTGAGGGGAGCAAGCAAGTCAACCTCTCTGTCGCTGAGGAGCCCTTCTAACCTCTGAGTCACACAGCATTTCCACAAGGTCTTGGACACCCTCCCGTTCTTCCTGTGAGGACACCAGATTCTTGCTGAGCTTGACTCTTTCCCTTTTCCCAGGCCAGGACTCCCCAGGGGTCTTGCCATCTCTTCAGGGTGCTGCTCCTGAGGTCCAAACCACATCTCCTCTGACATCGGCTCCCTGCCACCAGCAGAGTCATTTTCCATGGAAGCAGGACCACATCACCTTCTTGGGGAGCTCTGGGGATACCATGGGACTTTTAGGGACTGTCCTTCCTGGGGACAGGTGCTGCCCTCTCCATCTTAGAAGGTCAAGTTGGATGGTGATCGACATCCTCCGATGCACNTTTGAACTATCTGGGGGGCTTTAGAAATCAGTCTGTGTGTGGGACCTCTTCCCTAATGGAGACCTCTTAAATCTAATGACCTTCAGGACTCTTCCTATCCTCTTCAGTTCATGGTCCAAGAAAGAATGTTGCCATCAAGTGGCGGCAAGATGACAGTGCTTGAGTCTGGCCTCAGGCTCATATGTATGGGCGTGACAGAAGGGTCAGTGCACTTGTCTTTGGTTTATATCCCTCATAACCGTTTAATTAAACATATCAACTTAATAATACCTGACACATTGATGCTAGTGCCGTAAGGGCCACTTGTAAAAGCAGCAAATCAATATGGCGCCAGGCAGCCTCTTCCCCATTAATGTCTAGTGATTAATCTCTTTTGTGGAGACTAAGGCATCTTTTGTGCTTAGATATCAGCTGTTAGCCCTTTGGTTGTTGAAGTGTCCCGTCTTCCTTACATCAACTACGATTTTTCCTTAAATGTCAGCTTTGCCCTGCAAAGGCAATGTAGGCTGAGTTGGACCATATCTGCTCAAATATCTTTTTAGCTTTGTGAAACAGAAATAAAAGTGTGAGAGCCATTTATTTAGCCCCATGTGTATTTCCCTGCTTGACTAGAGCTATGTTCCCAGGGGATTCCTTACAGGACCCAGCTGTAAAATGCAGCAGTGGTAGCAGCTGGCCACAGTTGGAAACTGACATAGCAATGAGAATAGAGGGCTGAGGTATTTCAGGGCTTGGAGTTTGGAGTTTGTAGTCCTGAGCTTTGTACTCTGGTCCATCACATGCTGGCCCTGTGGTCTTGGATGAGTTACAGAAAGTTCAGAGCCTTGGCTTGTTTCTNAAGTGGGGCTTCTTGGAGGCTGTTATGGGATGAAAAAGAATGCAAGTGTCTTCCCANGGTAAAACCACCCCACAAAGGGAAGAGANNGCCTCAGACAGACAGAAGACAACGTATTAGTTACCTTTCTGTTGCGTGGCAAAATACCACAACCAATGCAACTTATAGAAGAAAGAGTTTATTTGGGCTTGTAATTCCACAGGCATAAGAGTCCATGATGGCAAGGAGGCATGGCAGTAAGTGGCAGACATAGCAGCTAGAGCAGAAGCTGAAGGCTCCACTTTAAACAGCAGACAGGAGGCAGAGAATAAACCCCAACCTCTGCCCCACAGTGAGATGCTTCCTCCAGCAAGGCCACATCTCCTAATCTACCTGTGTTAGTCAGGGGTACTGTTCCTGCGATGAAAGTCCATGACCAAAAGCAATTTGGGGAGGAAAGGGTTTATTTGACTTATGCTTCCACATCNCTGTTCATCATTGAGTGAAGTCAATGTAGGAACTGAAGCAGGGCAGGAACCTGGAGGCAGGAGCTGATGCAGAGGCCATGGAGGAGTGCTGCTTACTGCTTGATCTCCATGGCTTGCTCAGTTTGTTTTCTTATAGAACCCAGGACCATCAGCCCAGGGATGGAACCACCCACAATGGGCTGGGCCTTCCCACATCAATCACTAATTAAGAAAATACCCTATGGGCTTATGTCCAGCCTGATCTTATGGAGGTGCTTTCTCAACTAGGGTTCCCATCTCTCAAACAACTCTAGCTTATGTCAAATTGACATAAAACTAGCCAGCATACTACCCAAACAGTGCCACCGTCTGGGGACCAAATATTCAAATGACTGAGCCTATGGGGGACATCTCATTCAAACCACTACAGACAAAAATCAAATGCTTCCGACTAAAAAGGACAAAAATCAAAACTCCACAGCGGACACAAACTTAATGGAATGAGATGAGTGCTCCCCCAAAGACCAGGGACAGGATAAGGGGGTCCACACCTGCTGCTTCTAGTCAACACTGCACTGTAGGTTTTATCCAAGCAGATGGTCGCAAAAAGAAATGAAGGAGACCAGGATTGGAAAGAGAAAGAAACTTGACCATGACGTGAACTTGTATTTTCACAACAAATCCTGGGAACTCAGTAGGAATAAGTTCAGTGCTATGGCAGCATGTAGCATCTGTATCCCA
>LZPO01117074.1:118447-133888 GCA_001675575.1 Neotoma lepida
TCTGCCTCCTTAGTGCTGTGATCACTGGAGTATACTATCATGTCTGATTCATGATCTCATGGTCCTGAAGTCATATATGATCCTGTTGTTGACCTCCAGGTCATCATGTACTTCAAGACTATATTTCATTTTCAAGCCCACACCTGNGCCAGCTGGGTCTCCTCCAGCTGTGTGTGCCCATCCAATCAGCACAGGGCAGGGAGTCGCTTTTCCATGCCTTCATCTGCATTTTCCTGATTAGTAGTGGGTCTGAGAATCTCTCCATGCACTGGGACTACAATCCAGAATCCTCTGATCTGGAATCCTCCCACCAGAGTCCTCCTGGTCCTCCCATCTGGAATCCTTTGCGTTGTGCTTTTTCTGAGGAGAAGGGCTATGGTTAGGGAGTCAGCTGGCAATCCAGGCACATAGCTCAAGAACAGGCAGGGGATTCAACAAGGATGAAGCCAAGTTTGTCTGCCTTGTCTCAAGTATTAGTTATTTAACCTTAATTAGCAACTCTGAGCAGGGAAACTTGCCCTTGATTGGTGCCACAAAGAACCCCAATGAAGACACAGATGTCACATGATAAANTTTTCTTGATATCTGGGGGGTTAGCTACAGGAACCCTCTCATAATAAATTCCAAGACTACTCCAGTACCTTATATAAATCAGCACAGCATGTGTNTACAACCTACACACATGCTCCTGCACACGATAAACTGTGTCTAGGTGGCTGACAGTGCCAGTGAGCTGATGTCATACTGCACATGCTCAGTTATGGGCACGATGCACTTAAGAACATATTTTTGATATGTGGTTGTTTGGATCTACAGATTTGGGACTCATGGATAGAGTCAGCCATATTTGTTTCATTATGAATGGCGTGGAGGGAAGGATGACAAAGTCGTTCCCAGTGCCTTCCTCAGATTGCCTTGCTGATCAAGAAAAGACCAAGATGAGCATGTGANTCAGGCNCACGACGTGATCAGTATCTGCTCCATATGGAATCCTTGGTCCTTTGATGTCTCTTGGGGGATGACAAGGTGACAGACCTGTCTGGCTCTTCTATTCATTCAGTTTGTGTGGTTACAGCATGGTACCTGCTTGAGCTGGCCCACACTGGCCCTGAGGAGACAACAGTGAGCAGTGGCCCTGCCTCCCCAAGCCTGCATTCCAGAACAGGGAGCCAGACAAATGACCATTGTCAGCTTTTGTGGCATAACCAAACACTGGGAGAATGGCAGTGTGGGGTGGAGGCCGAGGGATGGCATTCTTTTGGCTCATGGGTTCAAAGGGCTCAATCCGTGACTATTGGCTGAATGTGCTTGGGTNGAACGTTGTGGCAGTGGCAGCCTCCGCTGCTCTTCACTCCTTTGTAGATAAGAAGAATGGTCTAGGAAGGGGTTAGAATTCAATTTAGTCCCCAAGGACACACCCTCTTGGCCTACTTCTTCCAACATGGCTCTGGCTCTGCCTCCTCCTGTTCACTAACTTCTTAGTGATGACATCATTTCACAAGTCCTGAGACCTGGCTACTTCCTCAAAGCCCACCAGCTAATAAACAAGCCCTAATCCATGAGGCTACGGGGACACATCATACTCAAACCATAGCATGAACCATGACAGACTATTACACATCAGGAGCATTAGCCTGTGTAAGTGTCAATCAGGAGATGAAGCAGAGAGGGTCCAGTAGAAGCATAGACGTTCAGGAAGTCTCTACCATGTTGGTGTCTTCTGAGTGAGGTTATAAAGGGGTCAGAGGGCAGCCATGTGGTCCAGTATGGCACCATGGAGGAACCAGTTAGAGTAGCATTTGACCTCCAGATCCCTGGATCCCACTGGCCAGCCAGACTAGCCAAATAGGCAAGTCATTAGTTCAGTGAGGACCCTGTCTCAAAAAGTAAGGTGGAAAGCAGCAGAGAAAGACACCGGACACTTACTTTTGGCACACACACACACACACACACACACACACACACACACACACAAAATCAGAGGAAGCCATCACTCTCAGAGGTGCATGTCCCAGCACCAGCTGAGAAGCAGCAATGGACTACACCCAGCTCTCTGACTGATATTCCCAGGAAGTCCTACGGATCTTGGGCACAGCTAATCCCTGAGCGTCTTTGAAAGATGTTATCGGGCCTACAGTATACGTGAGTGGGAAAAGTTGATCGTGGTAAGGGTGTGCTGGAGGAGGGCAAGGGGCCACCTTGCCCAGCCCCTCTTCATTCTCTTACTGTGCATTGGTGCCCTGGGGCCCTGGGACTTGTGGCAAGAATCTTCCCTCAGTCTCCTCTCACCACCATGGGACAGATAAACAGCAAGACTGTGTGTGCCTATGTGTGTGCATGCATGCGTGTGTGTGTGTGTGTGTGTGTGTGTGTGGTGTATGTATGTGTTCCTGTGGGAGTGTGGATGTACGTGTCCACAAGTACATATGGAGACCAGAGGTCAACATTGGGCATCTTCCTCTATTGCTCTCTTCCTTCCTTTCTTCCATCTTTCCTTCCTTCCCTCCCTCCTTCCTTCCTCTCTCTCTCTCTCTCTCTCTCTCTCTCTCTCTCTCTCTCTCTCTCTCTCTCTTTCTCTCTCTCAAGACAAGGTCTTACTGCATAATCCTGGATGGCCTGGAATTCCCTATGTAGACCAGGCTAGCCTTGAACTCACAGGTATCCCCTGCCTCTTCCTCCTGACTGCTGGGATTAAAGGTGTGTGCCACCCCATCCGATACTCCACTTTACTTTTTGAGACAGGGTCTGTCACTCAACCCGGCACTCATGGATTTGGTGAGGCTGTCTGGCCAATGAGCTATAGGGATCTGCCTGTCTTCCCTTCTCCCAGCACTGGGGTTGCAGATGCACACTGAACTGCCTAATTTTTTTATGTGGGGGCCGGGGATATGAACTTGAGTCCTTGTGCGTGTGCCGCAGGCACTTTACGGGTTGTGTCATCTCTCTAGCTTCTCAGTCAAGTTANACACAGAAACAGCTCTGATAGTTTGAAAGGGAAACAAACAATCTATGGGCTCAAGTAAATGAAAATCACCATTCGGGCATGACTGGGTCCAGGACCCAAACACTCCGTGGGATGTATCTCTTTTAGTTCCGGTCCTTGTGGGTCTTCTGCTCTGGCTTCCTTCTCAGGGAAGCTGTCTCCAGGAGGTCAGGGCCTGTGGAGGGCACATGCGTAGCAACCCCAGGAGAAAGGTACCCACAGAAATTCCCATGGCTGAGGCTCATTGCTTGACTTGGGCTGTGTACCTTTGCTGAACTCATCACCGTCATGGAGGCGTTCAAAACCCTGATTGGCCAGGCCAGTGTCTATGGCCTTCCTCGGGGTTGGAAGTAGGGCCAGTCCCAAACCACAGGCGCTAGGTAGTGGAGGGGCTCTCTGAGGAGAATTGTCAGTTGCTCGAAGCAGAAGGGAAAAGTCCTCCTCTCAGACTAGGAATTTCTTCCTGGTACCTTGTCTATCTACCAGTGTGGTGGCTCTTGAGTCTGCACTGACAACAGAGATGTCAATACAGGCACCGAGCAGCAGTTGGAGGTCTGGGCTCGGACGAATACAGCCTGCATCCTGAGCAATAGCCCTGGTGGATCTGTGTAGGAAATAGAACACGCTCTCTATTTTGGTGGTTTGAAGGGCTGGGCATGGAGAGCCTTGCCCATGCCAGGCAAGCCTGCTGCCAAAGCCTCATCTCAGCTCATTTTCTTTTGGAGGCAAAGTCTGGCTCGTTAGCCTGGAACTTGCTATGTAGCACAGGGTGGTCTAGAACTCTCTGTAGCCCTGGGTGGCCTAAAACTCATGATCTTCCTGCATCCCGAGTGCTGGAATTACAGCAGTGCACCATGCCTGGTTGTACACTGCATTCTTATAGGAGAGCCACAGACCTCCACAGGTCCCTCAGAAATTCTGCATCACTGTTGTGATGAGCAGAGAGCTTGTGAGGAGGGAAGCTGGGAAGGATGAAAACTACAGCTGGCTGCCACCCGTGGCCAGCTCTGATGCAGTTAGAAGCTGGGACTGGACTAGCAGACCGAGCTTCTGACCCACGTCAAAGCCACTCGGGTTAAATGCTTGGCTCCTGGGCCCTGGGGAGCCAGCCTGCGCACTGACCCTCTGACCCAGCCACTCACCATGCAGCCGCCATCAGCACAGTGTCCACAGGAAGCTGACAGCCACTGAATAGAATCTAATTAGAGGCCTTTCCTGGTGTGAGGCCATGAGGCCTCAGACAGAGTGGCTGCAGCTTGGTTTGGGTTTCTCAAAACTCATACGGACTTTGCTTGCCTTAGGACAGGGCTGGGAGCCGTTAGGGGGGCATGCAGGCCAGGGAGGACCAAATCTCACACCTCAGAGTCTCACATATCACAAGGCATCTTAGTGGATGCCTTTAGAGAGCTAAGCACACTAGGGAGTTAAGCAGTTAGGCAGTGTTCTGACAGGCAAATCCTAGATTCAGGGATGGGGCTGGGCTCTACTCCCTAAGACTCGCTTCCTTCTGAATTCTGAGTCTTAGTTTCCTCATCTACCAAAAGGGGACAATAGGATTTCCTGCAGGTATCAGCCACATTTGTGTTACTGTGACAAGACCTGACAGAAGTGATTTAGGAAGGACGATTTTGGTCCATGGTTTCAGAAGGTTCCATCCATCATGGAGGGTAGGACATGGTGGGGCAGTTTGGTTTGTAGAGGTGGGAGTGTGTGGTGAAGGCAGTTCACATCACAGCTGACGAGGTAACAGCGGGCAAGACCAGAACCAGGGGCCACATAGAACCTTCAAAGGCCTGGAGTGACATACTTCCTCCAGCCAGGACCCACTTCCTACATGCCTCACAGCCTCCCTAAACACCTGCTGGAAACAACTGTCAAAACAGGAGCCTGTGGCAGACACTGCAGATTCAAGCCATAAGCCACATTATGGGGGTTTTGTAAGTGACCATGCACATAAGCCCTAATCACAGAGAACATCTTCATTTGGTGCTGGCACTCTTGGTCACTATAGGAGGTACAGTGGGACAATTCCCAGTCTCCTGGACCTTCTAGCCTATAGCAGAAGTGGCCATCCTGAATAAAACAATCCTAGAAATGACTTCATTGCACAGAAAATACACAGGCTCTGACGCATACAGCAGCTGCATTCTGGAGTCAGACCTGGGTCACAGTCAGCTACCTACCCCCTCACCACCCAAGCTTCCAATTNGCTGGAGTCAGCCTCAGGCTGGGTACCAGCATTCTTTAAACTCTGCATAGGAGATTCCAGTGTGTGGCCTGGTTGAACTCACTGGGAGGCCAGGAAGTCTATNCCAAGGGGATTGTCTGTGCAGAGGCTGGAGGCATGAGTATAAGCCAACTAAGGTGTGAGCTGAGAGGGCATGCAGCTGGGAAGGGTGTCCAGGAAGGGAACAGAATATGCAAAGGTCCTGTGGTACTGAAGGATGGCATGGGGTATTTGGGAGAATGGGACCGGGAAGGTGGGTGTGGAATCTTGGGCAGGATCAGAGCCCATGATATAGGGTCTTTATCTGAAGAGCACAGGAAACCANGAAGGACTCAGTGGGTGAGGATACGGTCATGTTGCCACTTTCAAATGGTTCTGGCTGCTGTGTGGAGAGCAGACAGCTAAGGCATGAGGAGTTATGGCAGATTTCCCAGGATAATACCACAATGGTAGAAGTGGGAAAAGATGAAGGCGGGGCGGACCACCTCTAGGCCAATGTCAAGAGCTTCAGTCCTGGCCTCACACCCTGAGCACTTTCTTCTGAGCCTCAGTTTTCCTCATATGAGACACGTGGGCATTGCTCATCACCATTTCACAGTTGCTGTGATACTTATCTGTGGGACTAAATGCTCCAGCCCAGCAGACCTTTGGTGTCAGTGCTCTCTGCTAATGCCTCTAGCTACAAAGGGCTCCTCTCCACTGGTTGCTGGNACTTCCTGTCAAAGCAATTTGTAAACCTGGAGCTCCCATCCGTGTTTGTCACCAGACTGACCCTGAGCTCTTCAAGAGCAGGGGCCATGGCTGTTCTGACCTTGGNTCCATGTCTCACTCAGTATCTGGCACACAGCAAGTGCTTTGTAGANATTTGTGCAGGGGCAGATGAACTCAAGTAGGAATAGACAGGTAACCCTCTCTGAGCAGAGCNAGGGCTGGGCCAGCCTGTGGTCAGGNGGCTGTGGTCCTCAGAGGCAGACGTTTCCCTCTGCACTGTGTCTGCAGATTGGGTGCTGGCTGCAGGTGAGGGTTGTCACTCTGCCCTCCATCCCACTCTCCTGCAGAGTTAAAAGAAAATCCACCTGAAAGGCTGCTACTGTCTAGACATTCACTTCAGCATGCTGCTGTCTAGACAGTCCCCAGCGCACTCCAAACTGAACCTGCACTTCAGCTTGTGGGGTCGCTTCCCCTTCCCTCTGATGCTGTGGTGAATGCATTTCAAATTAAACCTTCTAAGCTTTATGCTGTCACTCTGAAAGCGGTGGCATCTGGCCCAGAAGCCTAGTTCTCTCCACATGTCCCAAGCAGGACCCTGCTCTAGTAGATCCCATCTTCTCTCTTATGCCTCACACTGTAGCTGTCCTCCTAGTCAGTGTCCTCCTAGTNCTGTCCTGAGGTGAAGACATCCAGCTGCCCAGTGAAGCCTGGCTCCTGCATTGGGAATGGCTTCCTCCTTCCCTTGAGCACTGCTATGGGATGAGCCCACATTGATGACGTAGCATGGTCCTAACCAGTTCCCTCCTACCCCTCCCCAACCATTAACTCTGTGTGTGTGTGTGTGTGTGTGTGTGTGTGTACATGTGTGTGTACTGTGCACGTGCACATTAACCATACTGCACTGGTTACATCTGTGTTCCTGTTGAGGGAGGAAGAGCCTGCTCTGGCTCAGTCCACATGGCTTTCTTTCCCTCATATTGAGGAAGAGCTGACAAACCCACTGCTCTCTATGTATAGGAGGGAGAATCGATGGCTGTTTACATCATGGTGAACCAGGAAGCATACAATAAGTCAGGATCTAGGGGCAGGTATAACTTTGAAAGGCCCACTCCTAGTGACCACCCAGAACTCACCACCTGAGAGCTCTGCAGCCTCCCTGAATAGCGCCACCAGCTAGGGGTCGATCATTCAAACAGAGTCTATGGGGACACTTAAGACTCGAACCATAACACACTCCTAATCTCTAGAGCACTATCCTTCCCACGTTCACATGGGAAGATCTAAGATTCTCTCAGCAAAGCTCAGGTTTCCTGTGTCCTTTCTTCTCTGAAGCCTTCTGCAGTTTGCTGTGGCCCACAGATTCCAGAGTTGGTTCCTTCAGCCAGCATTTGTCCCCTTCCGTTAGTTTGGCTCCAATCTGACCTCACTTTCCACCCTTCCTCACTTCTTTGCTGTAACACTGCCATTTCCAGGAACCCCCATCTTTCCTGGGAAATGCCCCACAATGCACTGCTTNGTATAGCTCCTGCTGACCTCAGTTGGAAATGCTCCTCCCACTGNGTACAGCCACACCCCCTGGAGAGCCAGTTCAGGGGTTGTCTCCCTTAGTAATCTAAATTCCTGTGGTTGGAATTCATTGCTCCTCCAAGGTGAATTAAAGTGAGATTTCTAAACGGGGAATGAGGTGGGGCTGGAGGCTGCTCTTCCATCTGCCTGCTCTGCTTTCCTTCCAGAAGGCGTTGTTGTTGTTGTTGTTGTTGTTGTTGTTGTTGTTGTTGTTGTTGTATTGTTTTCTCACCCAGCTGCCCACAGTCAGAGAATGTGAGCCCAGTCCACAGCTGAAAACCTAGTCCTCACTGGTCAAAATTGGTTTGACTATCTTGTCCCTGGACAGGGATTGGCTTGCACGGAGATGGTGTCTAGTGCTCTGAGAGCCTGTGGAAGCTTTTCTGCTCCTAGGAGGAGACACGGAATCAGCCCCACCTCCCACCTCAGCTCAGGGTACTTCAGACATCTNTGAGCACAAAGGCAACAAAAGAGAGCTCATCACTGGTCACCCTCAGAATAGAGTGAAGGTCTCTATCTGTAATGATGCCATGGAGCAGCTAAATAAGTCTATCCCAGGGACTTTTGCATGCTAGTAAGAAAATTCCCTGGCCAGGCATGGAGGTGCATGCTTGAAAGCCTAATGCTTAGGAGGCCAAGACAGGAGGATTGTGAGATCAAGGCTATCCCGGGCAACTTAATAAGACCCTATCTCAATTTTTTAATGAAAAAATAAAAACCAGACTGGAGATATAGTTCGTGGGTAGGGCATTTGCCTACCATGCATGAGGCTCTAGGTTCAATTTTTAGTATCACATACATGCAAAAAAGATAATTCTGGGACTATGGGTTAAGAGTTTGATTGAGCTTGATTCTGTAACTTGCAACCTAAAGCACCCTAGCGGATAGAAAGGCAGGAGACTCTACATGGCTCCACCGTAGACTTGAACACTGTCCAGTGCTCTCTCAGACCCCTGGGCAAATGGCACCTGGGAACTGTCCATTGTGTAGTGCTGAAATCACAGTTGCAGAAGAAGGAATGTACCAAGAAGAGGGGAGAGAGGGAGGAGCCAGGGGCACTGAGGGATACAGAACAGGCTCTGCATCACAAAGTACCNCCTTCCCACAAAGGTGACTGGTGGTACTGGCCAGCTGTGGCTCTGGTATAATTCAATCAGGACACATTAGGTCAAGAAGTAAGGTTAAGCCAGGCAGTGGTAGTGCATGCCTTTAATCCCAGCACTTGGGAGGCAGAGGCAGGTGGATCTCTGTGAGTTTGAGGCCAGCCTTGTCTACAGAGCAAGTTCTAAGACAGTCAAGGATATACAGAGAAACCCTGTCTCGAAAACAAACAAACAAACAAACAAAAACAAAACAAAACAAAAGAAGTAAAGTTAATGCAATATATTTGGTCAAAGGTAAGTAACACAAAAAGTAGTTACATGGTCATGCATATTGGGGATGACTGTTGGAGAAAGAGAATACAATGTATCCATTGAATTAGATACCTTGAACNGTGAGGTGCTTGGAATCAGGGGTATGATGAAGAGGAGAGAACCACAGTTTTGACATTCTTGCGGCCACTAGAGAGATGGAAGAATGAGGTTAGGATAGAGGAGAGAGAGATAAGTCATTTCAGGGGGACAGATGATGGATTGGGTGGTACAGATGGGCCTGGCCGTAGCAAGGACAAGTAGATGAACTGTGATGGATGTGTTGGTCATGTCTTGTTCACAGTGCAGCTGATTGGGAAACATGTGGAACCAGGGAGGTGGGAGAATCTCTCTGGTTGGCTTTTGTGGTTGGCTTGAGACATTAGAAATGATGATACTGTACGTCTCAGTTTCTGTCCTCTTCTCCTGCCACTGTCCCAAATGACAAGCAATAGGTATGATCTACAGAGGGTATTGCCCAAGATACACCATTAAAACAGGAACTTGAAACAACAGTAACAAAGGCAGACCCAGGCAGTTCTCTGGTCACAGTGAGGACCAATCCAAGCCCTTCAGCCAGTTCATTCACTGCGCAGGAAGCCAAGTTTTATGAACTGGAACATGACTGAAAAAGCTTCTGAAGGGTGAGTAGGAGTTTGGGAGAAAAGATAGAAGGAAACCAGGAAGGGGGAGTGTGCGTCATACATCTTGTTTCAGGAATGGTGGGGGTGGGGTGGGCACAGTGGCTTGTGCCTGTAAATCTATCTCTGAGGAGCTAAGACAGGAAGATCCTGAGTTCTAGGTAAGTAGGTAAGTTGGGCTTACATAGTGAGACCCTGTCTCAAAAAAAAAAACAAAAAAAACAAAAAACCGTGGTGAATTCACATAGTGTATAGTCATGATGGTTATTTTGCAAGAAACAGGACCTGGAAAAAGCTAGTAAAGTGATGATCAAAGTTCTAGATGAAAGGCTGGGGTCACTGAAAAGTGCCTGACAGTCTAACAACACAGGCTCTAAGTCATGAAACCAATGCTGGCCATGCTGCTGGGCCCAGCCCTGAAAAGGAAACACATCCATCTTAGAGAGGAGGCAAGGGAGAGGGACAGCTAGGAGGAGGTGTGAAGACAACAGCTGCTTATTGTATGACCAGGTGGGAAAGCATTTTAACCCTTGAGCTGTCAGGATGTCTGCATGTGTCTGCNNGTGGCTCTCAGCCTGAGCTGGGAGCCAAGAATGGCACCATAGGATCTAGCCTTTGCAAGCCAGCTCTGGTCACAGCATACGTTGCTCACCAGGTAGATTGATGGATGGGTCATAGAGTTTTAGAACAAGGTAGGGCCAGGGTGAATTTCTTTCCACCTGTCAAGAGTCTAGGAGTCTCCAGCCTTTCACAGACAGATTCGAGTTAGAAATCACCTGCTTCCTCCCCCTCACTTCCCGAGATGAAGCCTCCCGGCTCCTCAGCTCAGCTCCTCACATCGCCTGGTAGACCACTGCAGCCAGGGCAGCCTCTGTCCGCCTTGGCTGTCACTGTCTGGATGTGCCTGCCTGCTGTGCCTGGCTCTTTTCTCCTCTCGCCAGCGGGAGAGCTGGCAATCTTCTGGGATTTAATTACAGNTTCCCTGGGGGCCTTTCAGCCCATCACAGGGCTCCTGTAGGCTGCTGGCTGGGAGGGTGACAGGAGCGTGCTGTGATGAACAGCAACTTCCCNGCTTGGTGGCTGTACCCAGTGGCCGGCCCACGCTCCTTGGGCTGCTTAGCATTTGTTTGAGCAAAGCATGCTTGGTCCCATTTTGCAAGATCAGAGAGCCAATGGAGAAAACACTCACAGCAAGAAGATGATGAGAGAGAGTGAGCTGTGCAGACAGGGAAGCAGCCAGCAGGAAGGTACTCTCCTGGAGGGGTGACTGTCCCCCAAGGATCCTGGAAACTTCCCATAGTTAAATAATGACTTCAAGACTCTGACCATGCTAATTAAGTCAGCCTGGCATGGAGACAGCATATACTCAGGTAGGGATCACTTTGATCTCAGGCTGATATATTAGAGCCCCCAAAGTCAGTGGACTAGGGTTAGGCAACACACAGAAGTGCCCCCCTCCCCGCCCTGCCTCATCCTGCGCTGTTAGCAGACACTTTGCTAACTGGCCTAATGATAAAGGCTGAATGCATTAGGAATTTGGAGGGAGCTGTGACTGCTGGGGCGGGGGTGTAGGGAGAGCTTCAAATAAGACAGCAAGAGTTGTTTCTTGGGGTTCGAGAGGATGGCTCAGCGTTGCTGCTAAGCCTGACAACCTGAGTTAGATCCCAAGGGGTAGAAGGAGACAGCTGACTCGCACAAGTTGTCTTCTGACTGCCTTAGGTGTCAGGTGTGTGTGAGTGTGCATATATAGAGAAATTCATGTAAAAATAAATTGTAATTTTCATTACATTCTTGAAGCACAATGACCATGTGGGAAGACGTGGGAGGGTCTCAAGGATTTCTCAGAGAGGACATCCAGAGAGGCCATGCATGCTGTTCCTCCACAGGCAGGATTCCCCAGTCATCTCCCAATGCTACTCTCTCATTTGTTNNTGAGAGTAGATAAACTCACAATCCTCCTGCCTCTACCTCCTGAGTGCTGGAATGACAGGTGTGCACCACCATGCCCAGCTTTTCAGTCATCTCCAAATATGCTGTTTAGTGTGTAGGTGTGAGACAGATCCCCACCAGAAGAGATGGAATGAACCCTTCATCTCTGAATCTTTTTTCTTTGCCTGTGGAAAGATCTGGATGTGTCTAAACATCCTTCATACCATGATATCCTGTGCAATGTCTTATCACAGCTCTACTTTCCCTTCCTAGTACACTGCTCTTTCTCCCAGGGGCACCCCTTCTTTCTATGACTGGGTATTGATAGACTGGGTGAGGGGACTCCACCTCTAGGGATACAGGATCTAAGTGGACCTCCTATCTTCCTGCTGCTGTGATGGGTACCAGATGTCGGGTGGTTTATGGTTTCACATGGTTTTCAGAGAAGTGACACTGTCCTTCTTCTGGGCACATGGGCTAGGCTGAAGGGATGCCTGCCAGGAGCTACTGGTATGTGTCCTTGTCACCTTCTGATGCCCTGAAAAGACTGTGAGATGGCCTGAGGAACAGAAGCAGATGGTCAGAGTGAAGCACAACCAAGGAGCTGGTGAGGAACACAGGAGCTGAATGGTGGATGGAGTCTACAGTAGGGAGTTTGAGTAGCAGTAAGAAGCCATCCCCACCTGGGCATCCCCACATTCCAGAACTTTCTTTGTTCCCTGACTTATTTCTCCACATTGAGTCATCTAGGTTTAATGGAGGGCTGGAATGCTCAGGGTATCCCTGGGCTCTGCTGACAGCTTGCTGAATGAGACATGAGTTGAAATCCTCATTGGGCCTGCTTTGACTCTGGACATGATGGAATTGAACTAGTTCAAAAGATAACAAAGATGGACTCTTTCATCTCTCCCCTGATCAATTGGTAGTGGCTGCCTAGACGGCTGAGGGGGCGGGGAGATTGTGAGGAGACATTGTGGACTCTGTGGGACAGGGTCATGATCGATTAGCAATGTCTGTCCTGGGTAAAGAAAATGAACCAGTGACTCGTTCATCTGGAGCACACAGGTCCCCTACATGCCTCCTAAAGTGCTGCTTGGTGGTTTAGTGTGATGTATTGACAGCTTGCAGCACCAGACCAAGAATAGAAATGTCCAACAATCCAGAGAACCTACACAAGTCTTCCCACTCTACAAAGCTTTTCAGGTCCATTCTTCCATTAGATCCCCACATTGTCCTAATATTTTACAGGAAGGTATGTTTGATGCCTACCCAGCATCCCTTCTTCTGGTACCCACTCTCCAGTCTTGCCCTGAGTATCCATTCCTGTGTCCAGGTCTCTGCTTCAGGATCAAGAATGAAGCAGGAGACCCATGCCTGTGGCCACAAAAGCCCATAGGCCCCCCAAGCCAGAGTGATTGGGTTGGATGTAGCCAGACCCAATCAGAAGTCAGGTGATGTCAGGATAATGGCTGGGCATGGTGGCATGTACTGTTTTAACACTAGGAAAACTAAGGCAGGAATGTAGAAAGCTTGAGGGCAGCCTGGACTATGCAGTGAGTTCAATAACAATCTTAACAACCACAATAAGACCCCATCTGAAAAACCAAAGGATGGTGCCCAGTGGGTTTGGAGGTGGGGGTATGGTCTGGGCGTGTGNAGCCTGCAACCTGTGTATCTTGGGTGTTATTTTTCTTGTTGCTGGGACAAAGAAGCTGATGAAAAGCAGTTGAAGGGTTTATTCTAGCTCNCAGTTCCTAAGGACACAGTCCCTCATGACAGAAAAGGCACAGTGGTGGGAGCAGTACATCACTAAGTGAGGACCAAATGCTCAAACACNTGAACCTGTGGGAGATGGTTTACATTCAAACCACAGCACTCTGGCAGCTAGTTTTGTACACATCTCTCAACATGGCATTTGGTGATACCAGTTCTGAGCTCAGTGTCAGTCACAGTGAGACATTTGCAGCACACCAGAGGCTATTTGCCCCTGATAACTGCCTTGGCCCTCAGTGATTTTCTTGCCTCTGTATGTAGCCTGGNACCCGTTACGTGGTAGACGGTAAAGCCACAGATAGAGGACCGAGTCCTGGATCCAGCTGTGTCTGAAGTTCTACATCTGTCTTTATACTTTCAACTGGCAGTTTATTCTATCATTGAAGCCTGTCTGGGTTGTGTTTTCTGTCATCTGTGTTTAAAACAGGCCAGCTATGCATCTTACATTCAGCAAGCAACAGAAGGGATCGGTTAATGCGCGTGCTTCCAAAGCTCTATTAATGGTTCTTTTCTGCCTTAGAGAGGAGAGTCTAGAGTCTTCTATAGCCCCAAGGACTGCCCAGTCTGGCACCACCTCTCTCTGGTTTGGATTACGACCTCCTAGGCTTTGGTATCATCCAGCTTCCTCACTGTCTCCAGCGGCTGCTTCTTGTCCCATCTCCTGTTTGTGTACATTTTGTCTCCTCTGTCTGGAATACTTTTCTCTTTCTGGGTCTTCAGCCCTGTCATTATCCCAGCCCCAGCTTGTGCCTCCTGGCTACCCCTGCTTTCACTCCCACCCCCAGCACACCACACTTTCTTGAAAGCAGGAGCTGGGTGTTGGCTCACCACCCTCTCTGGACTGGGGCTCCTGTATGCTCTGGACTACATTAAGTTTGTTTTTGGAGGTTTCCAGAATGTCTGTTGCAAACACCTTGCCTCTGAAATGCTCATGAAACCAGCAAGTCTGTCCTCAACCCAGCAGCCAGTGCAGTCTACTACAAATTGGAATTAAGTTGGGATGGACCTTCGTTTAAACTGCCTGTCTGTCCAGCCACACTGGCTTCTGTTATAGACCTGAAGCATACAGTAGATGTGTTTCTGTCTTAAGCTCTATGTTCAGCCATAGCAGCTTCTACCCCAGGACCCTTGCACTTGCTGACAGAGGGTTTCTCTCAGGAGCATTTCTCTTGGCTGACTTTTCCTTCTTGTTCAGCCTGCAGCCCAATGTCACCCTTTAGACTTGGTCCCTGGGCCACCCTAAGAGATGACCCCCTTTCTTGTTCTGAAAACTTAATTTTGCTTAGTAGTGATGGGTGCTTATGTAGCACTTACAGAGTATTATGTACATAGGCACTGGGGGCATCTGCAACCTCACTGGCTAACAAGGCCTGTGAGGGAGACACCCACCTTTCCAGGTGTCTCCATAGGGCTCCCTGGAAATGAGGGACAGGGACAGGGACAGATAGGGAGCCTTTGGTTTTCTTTTAGAGCTCTGCTGTCAGGAAAAGAGAGTATAAGGAGAGCAGGAAGTACGTACGTGAAGCCTGCTAGGAGGGGCCACTGTCTTCCCAGAGCAAATTCCAGCCTCCCTTCTTCACAGCTGCCTGAGGAGTCAGCGAGTAAGCATGACCTTGCAGTCCAGCCAAGGACAATTTTCTGTAGAGTGGACAGTGGGAGCCTTGGTGGTCCTGTCACTGCAGCCAAGGACTCAGGCACTCGGCATTGTAAAGAACTTTAGCTGCTTGGCTGGAGGCCCCGCCTAGTGAATGGTTAAAAAGTGAACTTTTAACAGCTTGCTGGTTTTTAATGTCCCCAGGGAGTGAGCTGGAGTTTCATTCAACCCCGTGCTCAGTACTCTAAGCAGCACCCTGCACGCAGCACCTGCACACAGCAGACACTCAGTGAGTACTGTGGAGTGAATGGTGAGCACTTGGGGCCTGGGCCCAGGAAGCAGGCTGTCTTGCGGCTGTCTTAGAGGACCAATCTTTATGTGTGCCCCATAAAGCCACCTACTGTGCATGGCTCTCTTTGCTTTCAAATATTTCTTTTCCTTTTTTTTTTCAAGATGGGAATTCTCTGAGTGGCTCTGGCTGTCCTGTAACTTGCTCTGTAGACTAGGCTGGCCTTGAATTCACAGAGATGGGCCTGCCTCTGCCTCCTGAGTGCTGGGATTAAAGGTGTGAGCTACCACCTCTCGGTGCTTTCAAATGTTTCTTT
>LZPO01117074.1:133903-155767 GCA_001675575.1 Neotoma lepida
CACACACACACACACACACACACACACACACACACTCACAGCCAGAATCATCAGGTTGCCTCGCCTTGCTGACTCACTGCCCCCCCCCAACCCTGTACCCAATTTCCGGGTAAAATTTCTAATCCAATATGGTGCCCATGGGCATAGACACATCCTCTAGGAATGGGAGTGGGGCATGTGCCCTGCTCTTGAGTCCCCTCCCCACAATTTTCCCCCTCTCAGCTTGGACTTCTCTTCAGCACCGATCAAGATCTGTGTGGTCTGCAGTTTCCAGAACCTTCCTTGATTGCAATTCTCTTCCAAGCCCCTTGGGAACTGAGGTCCTTCAATGATCATAGAGCTGTTGGAAGTGCTGAGCACCCACTTGTGGGTGGCTTAGGCTTGTCAGCTGCCCCTGGTAACTGGGTTTTTCATGCCATGATGGGTGGGGCCATCATGGAACAATTGTCAAAATATTTAGCTGGTAGGAGCAGAGCAGTGGGCCTAGTACACTTATCTAGTTAAAGACTTATGCCCATCCAAGCATATATTGTTGTTTGTGCTGCTGCTGCTGGCTTTGTAATAGCAGCCAGCTGACACAACACCACTCCAACACCAGGCCCATTTGTGCTCAACTACCTTCGGAATTCCTCTTGGCCTGGGATACAGTTCAGGGCACTTGCCTAACACGCAGGAGGCCCTAGCTCCCATCTTCAGCAACTCCCTACAAATCCTCCCCAAGGAACTCTGGGAGGCCTGACCCTCAGTAGGTGAGGGATGGAGACTCAGAGAGATGAACATTTTCTCACTCCTGATCATCTTAATGGCTGCAGAACATTCTGTTTGCTCCTGCACCAAGTTCACACTATTCCCCATGGCCAGGCCATTCATATTGTTTCAGGGCGTTCTGTGGGAATCAATAACGCAGCCGTGACAGCCTTTATATCATAAAGATGCCTTCAAAAATTCATTTTGGACGACTCTATGATATTTCATAGTGTCAACCGAGACGTGTGTATGCNGCCACTAATTGCATCATTATTTATCATAGCAAAAATGGAATGTAATTAAGTGACACATAAAAATGCCCTGAGATGATATTAAGGAAAAGAGACAGGGTACAGGCTGCATGATCAGCATCTCTGAATCTGGGGTGGGGGTGGGGCATGGCCCCTGGACACTGGGAGGAAGTAGTCCCTCATCTGCCAGCAGTGGCAGTGGGGCCCTGATGAGGAACCCTGGTTTGTATTTTTCCGTGCCTGTGGGTTTTTTTTCCCAGGTTTTTCCACCGTGAGTGTTATATTCGCTTGCTTTCAATTGCTATATAAACTTCATGACCAGAAGCAACTCAGAGAGGAAAGAGTTTATTTGACTCACACATCCAGATCACAGTCCCTCACTGAGGGAAGTCAGGGCAGGAACTCAGGCAGGAACAGAGGCCGGAACCATTTGGGACGCTGCTTACCGCCTTGCTCGTGTCCATCTACCTTTCTTATATTTCTCAGGCCCTCTTGCCCAGGGGTGGCGCCTCCTGCAGGGGGCTAGGCCTTTCCACATAAATCTACAATCAATAATATGCCCCACAGACATGCCCACAGACCAATCTGAGGGAGGCATACCTCAGCTGAGGCTCCCACTTCCCAGGTGACTCTAGTTAGTGTCACGTTGACAGACACAGCCTAGATGTGTACTACTTTTAAACTTAAAAAATAGGTAGAAGCTGGGGGTGATGCAGGCCTGCTGTTCCTTGTTTCACCTGCACAGGAGGCTGAGGCAGGTGGATTGGAATTCAAGGTCAACAGAGACTGCAGATCAAGACCCCTTCTCAAAAAAGTAACACGAGAGGGCTAGGGATGTAGCTCCAATGGCAGAGTGCTTGGCTGCTTTCCGAAAGGCCCTGCATTTGATCCCTAGACCTCAAAAAAGTGTAGAAAAATGTCATTTAGTTCAGCCTGTGAGTTTGGCTCTTTGCTCACGTTCAAGGTTGGGAAACGTTTTTTTCTACCATTGTCCGTGTTGCTTGTGTTTTCTCTGGACAGTAAAGATAGGAACCACAGTCTCTGCTGGAATTTTTTTAGCCCCCCTTGGACTCTGAAGCAGCTGCAGCTAATATGCAAAGCGATTGCCGTGTTCCGATAAAACTTTATTTGCGCAACAGGAGGCAACCAAATTCAGGCTGTGCTTCTCCACACCCACTGCNAGTTCCTGCAGCAGCCCACCTACATTGTTTGCCTTCAAGAAATGAACTTTATTAAATATTGGAATAGGTACAAAAGAATATTTATGAGACTCAGTNTNAAGTACCCGCAATAAAGATGAGTGAATCACCAATTTAGGCAGCAAGCCATCGATCTTAGCTGGGAGGCCCTGGGTCCCCATCCTCACCCACTTCCTTCCAAGCTCACCCTAACTTCTGTATCTCATCTTCATCCTCATTTCAGTAAACACCCTGCATGGTCTTACTTCCGTTTGAACTCTGGATAGACTGGAATATGCATGGCTCATGTGTGATTCCATGATGTACCGACACAATTTTCTTAGGAAGATTTCTCCATATTGATGCCCCTGGCCATGATCTGTTTGTTGCCTTTTGTGTCTCACAGTATCCCACACTACCACTATGCTACAGTCTAGATGTACCGTCTACTGTTGATTGGTATTGCCTGGGGTATTTTTGTTGTTGTTTGTTTGTTTGTTTTTTTAATCTCTTGAGCCTGTGTTACAGCACCAGAGTTTATGTTACATGACTAAGGCTAAGCTGTTGAGCCTAGGGAATGGGCACATTTAACAACATGAGGCAAGGTTAGATGGGGTCAGAGGGCTGGGCCAGTCCCCAGCCCTCTCTCAGGTTACTCTGCATTCTTGCCCACACCTGCTGCACTCAAATATAGGCAGCTTTCCCTCTCAGTGCTNTCACTGACTGTGGCATTGACCCCTTGAAACTCAGTGTGCTCCNAGGCATAAGGACTGGACCTGACCATCAGTGCCAGTCTTAACTGGCATGGCTTGACCCTGAGGCATGCTGGGAGCTTGNGTAGGTGCATGGGAGGTGAAACAGTGGTGGGAGTTTGACCTTCATGGGGTTTGTGGAGATTGACACATCTCCAGCTTGGTCCCTGTCTTAGTTAGGGTTTCTATTGATGTGATGAGACACTATGACCGTGGCAACTCTTATAAAGGGAAACATTTAATTGGGTCTGGCTTACAGTTCACAGCTTCGTCCATTATCATCATGACGGGAAGCATGGCAGAGTGCCGGCAGACATGATGCTGGAGAGGGGCTTCTGGATTCTTAGACAGCAGGAAGGAAGAGTAAGCCACCAGGCTTGGCTTGAGCTTCTGAAACCTCAAAGCCTGCCCCTAGTGACACACTTCATCCAACAAGCCACACCTACTCCAACAAGGCCACACCCCCTAATAGTGCCACTCCCTACGAGTGTGGAGGGGGTGCATTTTCTTTTCTTTTCTTTTTTTAATTCTTCTGTCATACATTACATCCCAACTGCAGTTTCCTCTCCCTCCACTCTCCCCAGCACCCCCAAATCGCCCCTCTCCCCCAGATCCACTCCTCCTCCATTTCCATCAGAGGCCCACAAAGCAATCGAGCCTCCCAGAAAAGGTGACATTGAGCAAAAGAACAGAGGAAAACAGAGGATACAGATGCTGTGGGAAGACACTCAGTGCTTCAGNAACAGCCATACAAGGGCCCTGAGGCAGGTGAATGAGTGAAGTACCTCCCAGCAGCAAGGGGAGCAGCCTGGAGTGAAGAGAGAAAGAGGGATAACAGGAAGGAGTGAGCAGGAGAGGAACAGTGGCTGTGTTGAGTCTGCAGGCTGGTGGGGGTGGGGTCAGGCAGCCATTGTGGGGGAAGTAGGTCATGTCCATACATTGTTCTTGCCNGAGAGACTCAGGACATGGACTGGCANGTTTGAGGAGACTGAGGCCTGGTCCCACTGGTGCAGCTGATTGAATGTGTGTGAGCCTGCCTATGCTTGGGAAGCATGTGTGTAGTTCAGTCTGCAGCAGCATGTTAGACGCTGCAGGCTGCACCCCACATCCTCAGAGCCCATCAAATGCCCTTCANCCTAGGCCTTAGAAACTCTGGGACCAAGTGGCTGGATTCAGAACCTGCTTCTGCTGTTCATTAGTTGTATGAGGAAGCCCATGAANTGTCAGGGCCTTGGTGCTCCCCACTGTATAACGAGGNTATCGGTCACACACAGCAAGCTGAGGCTTTGGTGACATTATGTCAGCTGCAGTCCACCAGGAATGAGAACAGCACAGCGACGCAGGCAGTGCTCATAAACACAACCCCCGCACCTTCAGCCAACCGTAGCTCAAAAATTCTCCAGAAGTTGAGATGCATACCCATAATCACAGGCTGAGGCAGGAGGGATGTGAGTTCAAGGGCAGCCTGGGCTTCACCGTGAGACCTTGTCTCAATATATATTGCAACAACAAAACTCCTTGTCATTATTCTCTGGTAATGCAGCANGGAAGTACCTTTCTGTCTGTACATCAGATGCTCCAAGTGCTCCCNTGGGTGAGAGGATTTACCTGTGTTCATGGAACTTTGGTGTCCCAGGGAACCTGAGCCCAGCCTTGTGGACACCAAGGGATGCCTATGCTAACTTTTGGCAGCCCTATTTCCCCTGAAGGAAACCATTCNTTTCCTTCCATATTACTTTAGTCTTGGTATTACAATGCACAGGACAGGATGGGTGGGGGAGTGGATGGAAGGACATGAATGNTAGTTCACCATCAGATGCCCCAGGCTGGTGACTATGTTAATGTAGGTAATGGACGTCAGGGGCTAGCCTTGGAGGCCAAATCTCACCAGGAGGCAAATCCTTGNAGGCTAGATACACAAGGCATGATAGAGTGCAGTGAAGTTCCTCCTACAACACCAGGCAGGGGATGTAATTATCACCTCCAAGTTCAGGTGAGGAAACNAAGAGNTNGAGGATGAACCCCAAATCCTCAGAGCTGAGTTTCGGCTGGGGTACAGCCACACTCTAGAGCAGCCCAATTCAACACAGAGACACCATGACTAGTGAGCTGGAAGCCGCGGTGGTGGGGTGGAAAGAGGGTACTGAAGCCTTGCTGGGAGAGTGTAGGAGCTGTGGCTGGAATGCTTTTGTCTCATCAGAAACTCTGCAGCTTGGAACAGAGCTGGGAGGCGGGGCTCTGGGGAGGTGTTTAGTCCAAGGACTTTAGTTCTGTGGTGAGGCCACTCCCTTCTGTCCCCTCCCCCCCATTTCCAAATGGGATAATGTAGGGAGAAGGTCTCACTCCATGTCAGCCCCTTGATCTCAGACTTCAGCCTCCAAAATCATAAGAAATAAACGTCTGCTCTTTCTATCTCTCCAGTGTTCCATTGTAGCCTTATGGGCTGTGGCACCTATCACAGCTGGGACAGGAAAGGTACGTTAGGCCAAAGAGTACCTGGAAAGCTGGAGGGAACCAGGGCACCTAGAAGATATNTCAGCTATCTACAGACACAATCGTGCCACGTAACAACCACATCCCTCAGAGGTATGCAAGGCTGAGTCTGTCTGACTAAAGCTTCTGCCAAAGCTGGCCAGAGGCTTCTACTGGCTTGCTCTTAGGGGTATAGACTGACTCTGAGAGGAATCTGGTCACTCAGCCACCATTGTGCTAGCCTTGGCTTGTCCTGGATGGAGATAAAGTCATCAGTTTTGCAGGNTGTTCCTATCCCATTAATGTCCTGGCTGAGATAAGTCATAGGACTGAGACCAAAGGTGAGGTGGTAGGCCTGACCAGAGGGTGCAGAACTTGGGAATATGCTTGCCGTGTCCAGCACAGGAAGTTTGGAGGCNCTGCACGGGAGGGTACAAGGAAAGCTAAAGTGCAGAGGTCATTGAGGACAGTGTGTGGAGCAGGGAAGAGGGAGGAGCCAGTGGGAGGTGCAGGCAAACCAGGCAGCAGCATGTGCTGTGGGAGATGATGGTACTGTGTTCAGCCTGTAGGAACCAAGACAGGTTGAGGCATTTGGTCGGCCACACAGATGCCCAGACACCCTCGGGACATAATTGGCCTTGGCTTCCACAGAAAGGTTAATTGCTTGGATCACAGTCTGCGNCTTTTGGAACTGACAGAGCAGCCCCTCCATTAAGGCCCCCCTAGCTGCCTGGCTTTTTCTGTCTTCCCTGGTGGCTTGGTCAGTGCTGTGCCTAGCAGTACCAGACAGAGCGGTGGAGATGCTCCCATGAGGCAGAGTGACCAGTAAGCAGACATTCCTGGGCTGTGATGAACATCCTTGCAGAGACAGCAAAGGCCAACAAAGGCTACTNGGGCTGTAGAGGACTCTGCCAGCAGCCTGCACAAGGTCTTATGCACAGGCTCCTTCAGGCACAGCTGCATCCAGGTGCTCTGACCTCGTTCTTGTGGTCAGCCTTTTCTTGCATCAGCTTTCCAAGGGCAGATTCTGTGAGGACAGAGGTGCCCACCACCCCTTCCCAGTTTAGCAACCTCCAGTGGGAAAGGGAGCCAAATGTTCCCCAAAAGTCTCAAATTGGGCCCTGACTGGTTCAGCTTTAGTCACGTGCCCAGTCCTGAGCCAAGCAGTGTAAACTCTGCAGAGGACTTGGGAAACTGGAGAAATAAATGTTTCTTTGAGGGAAGGCCACTTTCTCTTCTCCGCCTCCTAGAGTTCATTTTTAAAAATCTTTGCTTNATAGGCCTGCTTCACAAGAGCTGCCTCGTGGGATTTTAATCTAAATTTTATTACTACTGAGGTCGGATCTATTTTTCCATCTGATCTTAACTGGATTGGCTCCCTCTTTTGTGAACTGTCTGGAAACCTAACCTTTTGGGCTTCCTTAAAAAACTTCCTTTTTTTGAAACCTCAAACCTCAGGCGCTGGGAAGCCGCTGTTCTCAAAGGCCGCCAGCCTGCTTATTCCCTGGGACTTTGATCTTTATAAACACCAAAGGAAAATGCCGTTTTTATTGGCAAAAGCTTTGTGGGTGCCTCCAGATGAGAGAGCAAACTCTAAGCTAGGGAGTCTGGATATTTTTAAACTCCTCTGCCAGAGTGATAAAGCCAGGATCCTGTGGTCCAGGTGGGGGGTAGGGGACAGGGAGAGGGCAGGATGAAAGATGGTGTCTCCTCCTAGGGTTGGCACAGAGTGGCTGACAGACCAGACAGGTTCCCCTCCCCCTGACATGTGCACACACAAGCACACGAACACACACACACACACACACACACACACACAGTGGTACTGTTTTCCCTCAGGGCAGAATAATCCCAATCTAGCAGTGAGGCATGGTGGTCATGCCTGCCATCCAAGCACTGGGGAGGCAGAGAGGGAGGACGGTGGCCAAGTTCCAGAGAAGCTTGGCCACACAGTGAAACCCAGATGTCAAACAGTTGCCTTAGCTGGAGCAGCCTGAGTGCATACATTGTGGAGATCTGGGCAGCTTGTCAATCTTCTGCCTATGCCTTAAAGACCAGCTTGCATAGTGTCCTCCTCCTTGTGTGCTACAGCTGAGTATCTTGTTAAGCACTGGAGTCCCAGAGCTCTGCTGGTGGTTGTCCAAGTCTCCCACCCTCTATCGGGGTAGGTCTTTCCCGTCTGGTGATGATATAAAAAGGAATGGGCTTCCTTATGATCAGGTTCTGAGTCCGTGGGGATTGTAAAGTGTCATCTCAGCGTCCATGCTGCATTCACGTGCGATGCTGACCTGCATGACTGTCAGCCACTGCCCCAGTGTGATGCTGATCGTGGTTAGACACATCGGGGACTGCTGTCAGCAATTTTAAGCAGTGAGGTCAGGGTCAGGAAGACATTGTTGGCTATGGCATTTAGGTATGATAGGAAGTGGGTATCACATTTGAACACAAGAGCACTTAGGAACACAGACAGTGTTTAGGTCACTGCAGACCCNGGGAAGAACATTTAGGGTAATGGGAGCACCAAGTTCAGTGGCCCTAAGGGTAGAACAGGCTTGTTGCCTTGAAGGAATAGCAGGGAGGCCACCATGACCAGAGGGAGCAAGCAATGGTGGAGGAGAGGATAGAGTGGTCAGGGGNAAGACAGTGGTAGCTCTTCAGGAGGCCAAGGCCCTCATTTCAGCTGCTAGAGGCCCTCCATCATGAGGGGTGGGAAAGACTGATGAAACCTGTGGAGTTGTGTATCCTCTTAGAGACTTGGCCATGCGGTCCATGCACACTGAGAACCACAGAGGCAATGCCTCGATGGGTACCCCATCTTGTCTGGGACCTCCCTTGCCTTGGCTGCCACCACCAGGAGACTGCAGTCATCAGTGAGGACCCCGTGGTGGTCCCCAGGGAAGTGTTCACTTTTGTCCTTCAATGTTCCTGGCTCCATTTGGGAACTTGGAGAACTTATGACCACTCTGACCTGTGGCTTCTCCAGCCACTTCTGCCTTCTCCTCGCCCTTCAGTGTGGCCTTCAACACAACCGCTGAGCTCCAAGCNTCCACTTCCTCCTCTACCTCAACTTTTCTGGATCTTCTCTCATCCTTGTGGTGAAATCCCCCAGGGGATTCTCTAGCCAGACCAGCCACTTGTTNCTTGTCCTTACAGCCCCGCTGACTCCACAGTCTGCCCCACAGTGGCCTTCAATCCTTTGCTCCCTGCATCCTGGGCACCTTCTCAGGTATTTTGTTGTTTCCTGAAAGACTCCAATGAGGCTCTGTCCCTAGCATCGCATCATTCAGATGAAGCAGCCTAGGCCTGGCAAGGTTTAGGTCACTTGCTCACATGCTTCTAGACACAGGAAGTGGCATACAAGCCCCCATCCTGTCCCTTCCCACTGGAAGCAGTCCCAGGTCTGCTTCCTGTTGGCTGGGGTCCTGGGCTTGGCACTTAACCTCTTTGTGATTCAGTTTCTCCTCNTCAGTAATATAGGGCGGTGATGGAGACACATGTTTGCTGTCAGTTGAGTGCAGCTGTGGTGCCTGGCACTTCTTGCTGACATACACATGGCCATGATCGAACGTGTGAGCCACTTGTTCAGTCTGGGACTTCTGGGGAGCTGGGGTGGTCCTTTTCTTCTGTGCCTCCGTGGTGCTGATGCAGGGTCTAGGCTTGGGAAATTCTGTTCTGCTTTAGTTTCTTTCCCCACTGCCGTGACAAAACATTGACAGAAGCAACCTAGGGGAGGGAAACTGAATTTTAGTTCATGGTTTCAGGCTGTTTCCACCAGTCACGGCAGAGAGGCACGGTGGATGAATTCATGATGGTGGGAGTGTATGGTGGAAACTGCTCACGTATTGGTGGACCTGAAGTACAGTGGGAGGCCAGAGCCAGGGGCAGGTATTACCTTCAAAGGCCTAGTGAGCTACTTCTGGCTAGGCCCCACCCCCTAAAGGTTCAACAGTCTCCCAAAACNAGCAGGAGGAAGTTGTCCAAAACGCAAGTCTGAGGGAGCCGCTTGTAATTCAGTTCTAACAGGCACAGTGGCTTCTGTTTTTCAGACCAGGTTAGTGAGGAGGGGCACTGCCTTGGCACTCAGGACTGGGGAGGGGTTGGAATCCCATCAGGTCACAGCTGGACCCAGGTTCAGCAAGAGGGTCACAGTGGGGCAAAAGTCATAGCTGGCTTGGCCTCTAGCTGCTAGGAAGCCCGTATATCCCTCCGCTGCCCACTCTACCTGGCTTCCAATTAGAGACTTGAGTTTTCTCCACCCTCCCCCCTCTTCCAGCCTCTATGTTCTCCTCTGGGAAAGGGAGCAGTGAGCAGATTCTAGGTCCAACAAGAGCCAAGCCTGACTTTGCCTGTTCACTTGTCTCACAGAGTCTCTACTGTGGTGCTCAGAGAGATGAGGTCACTTGCGTAGACCTCACAGCAAGCAGGCATAGAGCTGGGTTTGCAGGATGTCCTAGTTAGGGTCTCTATTGCTGTGATGAACACCATGACCAAAAGCAACTTGGGGAGGAAAAGGGTTTATCTGGCTTGTACTTCCACATTACAGCACATTATTGAGGGAAGTCAGGGCAAGAATCTGGAGGCAGGAACTGATGCAGAGGCCTTAGAGGGACATTGGTTACTGGTTGTTCCCCATGGCTTGCTCAGCCCAGGACCACCTGCCCAGAGGTAACTACCCACAGCAGACTGGGCCCTCTGGGCCCTCCCACATCAAATATTAATCCAGAAAATGCCAATCTGATGGAGGTATTTTCACAACCGAGGAACCGAGATTCCTCTTCCCAGATAANTCTGGCTTATGTCAAGTTGACAAAAACAAAGAAATAAACACCAACCAGGACAAGGGAAGATTTCTGTTCCTCCANCCGTGTAACAGCNGCCCAACTTGANACCTGCAGCAGGTGGCATGGGATCAACTGGTGTCTAGGAGGTACAGGGAATTTCCCACCATGCCCTGCTGGCCTCATCCCCCCGACTCTCCGAGTGCCTCTGACCTCCACCACTGTCTGTGCTCACCTGCTTGTCCTCTGTCACACAGCTTCCTCCAGCTGCCACTCAGAATGACCTGTCTGTTCACCCTGTGGGCTGCTTCTCTCGCTGTATGCCTCAGCCCTGGCNACTGTCTACCACTGGGAATGTAGTCCTGGCCTGGCAGAGTCTCAAAAAGAATCTTGATTCTTTAACAACATGGCCATGGCATTGAATTAAAAATTTAGGACTATCATAGATAGCTGAAAAGAGAAAGGGGGGTAAAGACAAAAGGAAAGGGGAGCAGGAGAAGGGGGGGGCACAAAGCCACACAAGCCCCAAGGCCTGCCCTCAGGACTCCTTGGAACTTATCTGCCTGCCTCTGTCCCTTTGCCTACATGGTACAGACAGAAAAGGGAGGCTGGGAGGCAAGCATCTCAGCTAGGATGACCTGAGAGGGGGCTGCAGGCCTGCCTGTGGGCCAGAGCTCAACCTTGGCCTTGTGATCTCCAGCCTCCTCCCTCCCCAGCCTCCAATCCCAGCATGTGAGGCAGTGGTGTGTTCCCAAAATCGGCATCTGGGGCCTGCAGAGAATGAGCAATTGCTGTCATCTGGTGCTGAAGGCCAAGGTCACTATGACATGTCTCAGATGTTCTGCGACTGTCCTCAGCTTCCAGCAGAGCCCTTTCTAAAGGGCACGTCTGCCCGAGATGGTTTAGAATTGACAGAGACTGTGGCCTCTGAGCTCTGAGGAAGGATGGCATATGTCAGAGACAACCCAGTTTGTTCAGAGGTCGTTGCTGAGAGAGGGAAAGGGACTCCCCAAGACCTCCTATGTGCTGAGGCTCAAAGAGGTCAGGGAAGGTCAAAGTCAGATGCGTGAGCCTCAATCCACATTCAGGCCCTTTCCCTACAGGATACACCAAGAGGAAGAGTCAGACACTTTCTCTATGCAGGGCTCTCCAGGGGACCACTGCTGAGGCTAGGGTGGGCAGGAGAGGTGTCTTGGAGGAGGTGACTTTGAAGGACCCTGGTGGCTTAAGACAGCATGGATTTATCTACAGATGAAGTCTGTAGTGTGAAGTCCAAGTGTCTGTCACAAGGGCTGGATTGCTTTCTGGAAACTTCATGGTGCTGGAGATGGAATCCAGGGCCTTGCTCACGCTGGGCAAGTTCTCTCCACAGCTGAGCTCCACTCCCAGCCCTGTGTGGTACTTTCTTTATGCTCTTGAGACCTTGTTTTTCTACCTCATTTCATTCACCCAGAAGTTCTTGAAGTTCTGTAGCCATAGTCTGGAGTGGGTACACTTGCAATCCCAGAGCTTGGGAGGCTGAAGCAGGAAGTTCACAGATTCAAGACAGCCTGGGCTATCGACGGAGATCCGGTGTGCGGGGATTAATCAGCCAAACACAGAAAAATATCCGTGTCCCTGTAGTGTCAGGGACAGAAATGGCTTTAGACCCTGTCGTGTGGGCTGTAAACTCAGGGAGGAACCATGAAGGGCTGAAGTGCCAGGTGGTGTCTGTGCCTCCTGCCAGAGCTCTGTGTGGAGGTAGCCCTGGCTTAACTTGGCACAATCTCTAGGGCCATGTGGAGATTCAGACCCATTATGCCACGCCCACCCCATTTGCAAATGAACTTCAGAAAGCTGGAGTTTGATGAGGCACTTCCTATTTTTAAATGTTGACAATGAGTGTGGGTATTTTTAAAAATATTGTGTGGGCCAAACAAGACATTTCTGCTGGTTGGATTCTGTCTGCTGGCAGCTTGTGTGAGAATGCCCTGGCTTTCCCAAGGAGGAAACTGAAGCCCCCAGCATCAGATGAACCTTTGAGCCCTGCCTCAGGCTAGGTCCCTTGGTCTCTCAGCAGTTTCCCCTTCTAGATACCTCCAAACTTCTGTCCCTTGGCTGCTGACAGAGTGCCCCAACCCTTGTGTTCCCATTACGTGACAGAAAACAGCTCAGGGAGTGTAGGGAGCCCCCAGCCTGGCTCTGCCTCTGCCTTGCTCTGAGATAATACATCCCAGCTTGGCTGTGGCCAGGAAGCCTCTCATTTGCAGGCAGGATGGGGGCTCTGTGACTCCAGACATCTCCCTCTTGCTTCTGTGAGGCTTCNGGCCTTTTCCTGGCAGCCCACACCTTCTGGTCACCGATCCCCCCACAGTGACATTTCGTAAGCAGCAGCTGTCACCGAGCTGTTCCCAGCCCCGGCAGACTGGCTTGTGTCATTTACATGATTTAACATGCTTGTTGTCAGGGCATGCTGCAGAACTTAGCCCACAGCCACCATGCTGTGACTTATTGATCCAGTGTATTAAACCGATGGATTCTTTTTTATCTATTTGTTTTGAGGAAAAAGGATTTTTTTCCTTGAAACACCATCACATCTTGGTTTCCTGTGTTTCCTGTGACTTTGCAACAGTTCCCCTTAGATCTCCTTAAGGGCTTTTATCTGTCTAAGGCTGTTGTCCAAGGCCTTGGGGTAACATCACACCAGGAGTACCAAGAATCATAGTAGGGACAGCTAAGGCTTCATATAGCATGAGCAGACAGAGAGGTGCTAGTATTTGACTCACAAATTCTTATAGTGGGTCAGGAAGTGGGTGCAGAGACCCCACTTTCAGGTGAGAACAGTGGGATTCAATAGGGATGGGTCACCTGCCCAGGTTCCCTGGTAGAGCAGAGTCCGACGTCTGCACTTTGCTGCCTTAGTATTGATTATAATTGTAACCTGGTTTTCATGCATGNTACAAGAGCTGTGGCTCCACACGGTGATGGCTACTGGTCCAATCTCGGGCTCCTCCCCTCCCCTCTGGGGTGACCTTGCTGGGCTCCATCAACCTGTGTAATGATGGTCGCATACTTAGCACTGGTCCCATGAGAATACAATTGAACTGAAAATCCCTGTCACTGTCCTGACATCACTAACTTCACTCTTCTGCTTGTGGTGATGCTGACCCTAACAAATCCAGCACCCTGGCAGTNATATAGAGGCAGAGAATATCCACTTATATATCGTGTGTCGTACTTGGTAATGATAGTCACTAAATGTGTTTACAATCTTTACTTTCCACATGCGTGTGGTACATAGGAGGGTGCTTACCTGTCTACTAGTCTATACTTTCTGTGTGTGTGGCACCTGTGAGGGTGACTACATATCTACTATTTACATTTTCCTCTGTGTGGTGTTCTTGGGGATACAGGTGTAAGCATCCATGCACGCAGCAGAGGTGAAAGGAGTAGAGCATCTTCCTCTGTTGCTCTCCACCGTTTCTTTACTGTTTTTGAGACAGGGCCTCTCACTGCATCCTAAGCTCACCCTTTTGGCTAGGCTGGCCAGGAAGCCCCCAGAATGGACCTGCCTCTGGCCTCCAATGCTGGAGTTATAGACATGTACCATTGTGCTCAGCTTTTTATGTGGATGCCAGGGCTTCAAACTCAAGTCTTCAAGCAAACACTTTTGCCCATTAAGCCTTCTCCCCATCCCCGCTTTTCATTATTGATTAACTAATTAATTACATTTTAGATAGAGTCTTGTGCATCTCAAACTAGTCTAGAACCAGATATGTAGCCAAGGATGACCTTGAACTCCTGCCTCCCTGAGCCTAAGTACTGGGATTAGAGGTGTGAGCTACCACACCCTAGGCACTGTGCTTGACTTTCAATGTTATTTAGTGTGAACTCTACTTAAAAACATGTTTACTGTAAAAACAAGTCTTTTGAGGGCATCTCCTCCCACCAAGAGGGCACTCCTCCTGACAAGCCTGCATGGCTAGCTAGCAAGTATGGGATGGGTGCATTTTATGCCCACACAACTCTTGGGAGGTATCCCCTCCTTCTCTGAGGCTTGGCTATAATTGTTGATAATTATACTTGTTCACCAGCAATGGTCCTACTTAACTTTCACACACACACACACACACACACACACACACACACACACACACACCACAATCAGCATCAAGCCCTGGGATCCACGGGGACTTCTGCACTGTCTGTCATTCTGGCTCCATGTCTACCATGCCCACTTCTTAAATGAGGGCAGCGAGGGATCGAGGTGACCCCCATTCAAGGTCACAGGAGGCCGAGGCTTGATTCCCCCAGGTGTCTCCCTGGCTGGCTCTGGGCTGGGGAGGGACTGCAAGGAACAGAAATCATTCCTGCAAACCCATCAATCCCATCAATGGTGGGTCAGAGTTGACCTCGCCAAGCTGTTTTTTAAAAAGGCAAAAAGTGCAGCTAACAGGATTAACTGTCAGCTCGGCCCCACCTGATGAGAAATCTTTCCATTTCTTCTGCCCCTGAAGGTCACCCATTCTCTCCTGCAAATCTTGTCATTAGCGGCAAGTTAGGGGACTGGCCCCAGCCTGTCCTTCGATTACAGGCCCCTCCCTCACCACCAAGGCACCGGCTCTTCAGAGCCACTGCTCCCTTCTCTCCCAATCCCCGGTGGGGCATACTGTCTCCCACCACCTTATTATTCCTATCATCTGCTCTGTGCCCTCCAGACACCAACACTTGCCATCCCAGCCCTGGCTTATGTTACCCAAAGTCAGCTCTCTTTTTCATGTGTATGTTTAAAAGGAAGATGAGAGTGTCTGAACCTGAGCATGAGTCTACATCCCCTGCAGTTCCATTAAAGTCAGAACAAGCTACTCTGTCAGTGCCTTTCTTCTCTCTGTGCGTTAATTAGTGTATATTATTTGTAAAAAAAAAAAAAATGATTTCACTATAACATTCATACACGTAAATAATGTATTTCCATCCATTCACCTTCCTTTTCTCCTCCCTCCCCTACTGGCACCCTCCACAGTCTCCCTTCTCCTTAATTTAAATATAGATTCTGATAATGAGAAGAAAAATGTAATTTGCCNTTCTGAGTCTGGCTTATGTCACTTATCATGATGACTCCAGTTCTATCCATTTCCCTAAAAATGATATCATTTCATTCTTTCTTTATGGCTGAATAATACTCCTCTGTGCATCTACAATAACATTTTCCTTATCTGCCCNTCTGCTGGCTCTATATTTATCTACTGAGCCTAGCAGAGCAATACACACTGGTGGGCGGGTGTCTCTGGGACATGCAGAGTTGGACTCGTTGGAGTATAACCCAGGAGTGGCATAACTGGGTCACATGGTCATTCTGGTCTTGTTTTCTTTTTTTGCAATGCCTCCAATGCTAATTTCCACAGTGGCTGCAGCGGTTTACAGTACACAGCTCCCAGAGTCCCGTGATGTCAGGTGGGGTCCGGGCCCCCTTCACCAATTCCCAGTGGCTCTGAATAGCTGGTCAACATGCTACTAGGGCCATTGACTTGGATCTAGATCTGATAGAAGACCAGGATTGACCCCCACAAAAGGATGAGCCAGGGAGGGTCCTTGAAGGGTGGGGATCCTCCATACAGCACAGGTGTCACTCTAATGGGAAGGCCTTGGGGGGGGATGCGGCAAATTGTTCAAATGACACAGAGCAGTTGCCTTTGTGGAGTGGAGGGCTCTAATGTCCCCAAAGGCTGAAACAGTGCTACCCTAGCTGGGAAGAGGGGGTTCTTAAAGCCAAGAAGGCAGAACCCAGTGTAGGTAGTCCTGGGCAGGGGTGGAGCAGGCAGACATCAGTGTCTCACTCCCCCTGAGGGCTGAGCCATGGGTCCAGGCGGCTCAGGTCCCTGGGCAGAGGCCTGGCAGAGACAAAGGAGGATGTCTGGGTGGGCACAGAGGGAGGAGGTGGGGGTGAAGAGAAATCCACAGAGAATCACCAGCACTGGAAGTAACGACACAGAACATGCTGGGNTTGAGGCTCACCCTCCTTTTAAAAATTGACAAGTAGGGGCTTGGGATGTGATGCAGTTGGTGGAGTACTTGCCTAGCATGAATCCCTGGGTTCAGTTTCTAGCACCATATAAAATTAGGCATGGTGGTACATGCTTGTAATCCAAGCATGTGGGTTGTGGAGGCAGGAGGATCAAGAGTTCAAGCCCATCCTGGGTTACATAGCAAGTTGGAGGCCAGCCTAGACTGCATGAGACCCTGATCCCCACCCTACACCCCAAATTGAGAAGTGTTAGAAAGGTTTTAAGAATATGTTATTAGTACCAGTAAGGACGTTTTGGAAGGAGGTAATGAGAACTTTTAGAATAATGGGAATAAAACTGCTTCTTCATTCTTTGGTTCAACTCAATGTTTCGATCTTTATGAGGAAATAGAACTGTGCCACCCACATCTCTGTCACTGCTTCAGGGGACTCTTATTTGCCTCTTGAGAGTGAGATGGTTCCTTGGGGGTAAAGTGGGTAGTGGTAACCAGGACATCACTAGGCAGTCAGACAAAGTGTCAGCAGGGAGCACACCTGGGTCTGGGCCACGAGGTTGGATTGTTGAAGATGGAGAATCTGGCACTTGTACTCCAGAACTAAGCTGGGGTGATTGGCTAGATTCAGCTCTTTATCTTCTCACTGGGCTCTGAAGCATATGCACCAAGGCTCCACCCATTTAACCCAAAGGAACTAAGAATAATAACAGGCTGGGCACAGTGACACACCACTGTAATTCCAGCACTATGGAAGGGGGATCCAAGTGCTAGGCCAGCCTGAGCTATCTAGTAAGACCTTATCTATGAAACACAAGCAAAATAATAATAATAGAAATTGTAATTGTCATGCTAAGAGTAGCAACAACATTGATAATAAAAGTGGACAATAGGCATTCATTACAGACCCAGCAATAAGGGACTCTGGGGTCCCACTAATCCCCCACTGCCTCTAGAGGCTTTGGGAACCTGGAGCCTTTCTGTCCACCCATCAGAACATGCATTTCCCTCTGTGCCCTCCAGCCAGGTTGGCCAATGAGGACTGCTGTAAGGCCCTGGTTGNCACAGCTCTGAGATACTGCTTCCCAATGGTGCTACTACAGGTCAGACAGCCCAAGACGATCCTTCCACTGAGCTCCTACCCTCCTGTCCTTCCTGCATCCCTACATCTCCTACTCCTGTCTCTTGAGGACATTTCCTTCCTAAAGGACTGCAGTGAAAACTGCTTTGGGGAATAGTCACCTCCTTGGGTCCTCCTCCCAGACACCCATTCCACAGAAGAGATCACTGAGGTTCTGAGTGNGCCCTTGATGGCCAGTGAAACAGCCTGGATTTGATCCCAGGCCCCTTGGATCCCCAGAGGTTCCTGGGCAAAGACAGAGAGAACAGCCAGCCCCTTCAGAACCCTGCTCTGCCATTCTTACAGATAAGGGACAGGAGCAGCTGGTCACATGCACCACAGTCAAGCACAAAGAGAGAATGAATACATGCATGCTGATTGTTCAGTTCATTTTCTCTACTCAAACAATTCAGGACCAAAACCCAAGGAATAGTGCCACCCACTTTTAGGCTGCTCTTCTTACATCAATGTACATAACTAAGAAAAATCCCTCACAGGCACATTCACAGTCCAACCCAAGTCTAGCAATTCCTCATTGAGAGTCTCTTCCCAGGTGGCTCTAGATCGTGTCAAGTTGGCAGTTGACTGTCCTTATCTTCCCAGCCTTGAGCCAGGTTTCTCTTTCCACCGGCTCTTGCAGCCATGTTGTGGCCAGCTTTCACAGAACGGAGTGGTCTTGAGTCCATCTCCAACCTGCCAGGCTTGACTCATAATTGTCTAACACACCCGTGTGGCTTGGATGGGAATTCATGTTGGGTGAGTCTCAATTCCTACCGTTTATTCTTTGCCCCCTTCCATGGACCCACAAGTTCATTTCTCTCCATTGATTCCGTCTTTCATGTTGACCTCAGTCAGAAGCACCTGGGCTCCATTCCCACAAGTCAGCATATTCCTTCCACACAACAGCATCAGCAGATCAGTGAGTGACCTGGTCCCTCCTTGGGCTAGCTAGAGTCTTACACAGTACTAAGAAACTATTTCTCCCCTAGCGCTGGCACCACGGCTCTTAGTATTACCCCCACTTTATGGAAGAACAAACTGAGGCACAGAGTTCATTCCTGAGCCCCTGAGTTGAGGGGCAAGAAGCTTAGGCTGGCTAGATATGAACTGATGATTCAGACATGGTGCCAGGATGGGGGTCTGCAAGGAAACCAGAGACTGGAAGAAAGCAGGTGCTGNGCAAGTGACAAGCAGACAGGAAGAGGACGGAGTGACAATGTGGAACAGGAAGACAGCAGCCATCCCTAAACTGGGTAGCAGTGTTAGCAGCCCAAGATGGGCCAGTACAGGAAAAGAAGCTGTGGCAACCCAGAAGATATGCCAAACCACTAGAAGGGCAGAAGAGTAGTGTCCTTGAGAAAGGGCTGGAACCAGGTGATCTTTCTCACTGGAACCCTGTGAGCTTCCCTCCTGCTCCACCTCGGTGACATCATGCTCCGAGTCCTAGAGAAGATCAGTGACAGGTCATTTCTAGATCAATGGTCAAATTAGATCAATCATCTGTGCCCAGGAGAGCGGGCTCATAGCAGAGCACGGCCGCTCCTGGGAGAACCACGGGCCAAAGCCTTGGACCTGGCAGTGGTGGTTTCTAGAAAAAGGCGGGGCAGGGTACAAGGGAGAGTGCAGGGCAGGTAAAGGCATAGGCAAGGCTTGAGGTCAGGTAATGGGATTAGGGATGTTTGTCGTTCAGGTAACTGAGAACCTCCAGGTAACTGAGAACCTCCCGCAAATGGACTTAGCAATAGAGAATTTGCCCATGTAGAGTCTGGGGTAGGATGACCCTCAGGGCTGAGCTGAAGGGGCCCAGTAAAGGCATCTCGTATGGCTCTGCTCTGTACCTGCAATGTCAGCCTCACCCCACACTGGTCCCTCAGGGTGCCACAGCACAGAAAAACCCAGAGCTGAGCTTGGGTTTGCAGTGACCTGCTGTCCTCAGTGGGTGGTGCTGGCCGGGTGGGGTGGACTGTTGCTCACCTGCTCCTGCCTCACTCTCCAGGGGTGCTGTGGCTGTCGGTGGTCTCCGAGGTGCTCTACATCCTTCTGCTGGTGGTCGGCTTCAGCCTCATGTGTCTTGAGCTCCTCCACTCCAGCAGCGTCATAGACGGGCTCAAGCTCAACGCCTTTGCTGCCGTCTTCACGGTGCTCTCAGGTAAGGAGCNTGGANAGCAGCACCAGAGGGCAACTGCTCACCTCCCCTTGCTCAGCAACAGGGGATGCTGCGCACCTGAGCCTGGGTACATCCTCTGTGAGGATGGAAGAGCCCAGGCCTACCATTCATAAATATCCACGGCCTGCTGGGCACAAGGGTCTGGCTTTATCGTGACAAGCACACACACCTAGGGCCAGCCGTGTGGTGCTCAGCTTAGCATGAGTGTGAGGTGCAGCTGGAATGCGTGTTGGATTTGGGCATGAGACAGGGAGGTGATAGGAAGGGGTGCATGGAGGGGCCTCTCACAGGGCTATGAAAGAGGATCCCTTCTGGTTGATCTGCTGCTTAGTGGCAGATCNCTTGCCTAGNATGCATGAAGACTCAAGTTCCATCCCTAGCCATGGGGGCCAGGAAAAGAAGAAAGGTGGAAGGAAGGAGAGAGAGGGGGGCAAACAAAAGGGGAGTCCATTTGAAATGAGGACTTCTTCCCCCCTTGAACCTTCCCCTATGGAGGTGGTAAGGAAGAAGCCTCCCCGCCCCCTACAGTACTCACAGAAATGGAGAGAGCACACCAAGGAAAGACCCTTGGCCCCATATGCATGTTATCTTCANATCCAAGTCCCAGAATGCTGAGTGGAGAGTGCTCTAGAAGAGTGTTGTTACTGTCCTTGGGGCTGGCCAGCCATGCTGGCTGACCTTTGTGAGACATCTGTCCCTAAATTGCCATGTGCAAATTGAATTTCTATAAACCCGACAATCCCATTCTTCATGCACTGGAAGAGCTGCCTTTGACAAGAGACGTAATCGCCTCTAATTGAGGTATGTATAGAAACCAGAGGGATTTCTCGAAGAACAGAGAGCCAAACTCAACAAGTTACAGCCTGCTCCCCAGATCAATTGCACTGTGAGGACCTGGGGAATTCCACGTAAAGGAGAAAGTTTAGCAATAGACTAGCAGCATCTGGCTGCATCCAGTTTCCTGCTGCTCTCGACTGAGACCTCTCCTGCCCTTTGCTTCCGTCTTTTATTCATTTACTCAGTCAACATCTGCTGAAGGTCTGTTGGGCTCCAGCCACTGGCCTGGTTTGGGGGAAAATGAAGGAATGGGACTTGCTCTTGTGAAGTTTGCTGTGTTGAAGAAAGATGTGAAGTTACCNTAATGTGACCTGGACACTTCTCTGTCCCAGGCAGGAGGGCTATCCACACCTACCCAGGGAGTGTGATGGTAAACTGAGGTGTGGAGGAGCCACGTGTGGCAGGACTTGGGAACCAGACTGTGTTTCCTTGACAGACAACTTGGGGAGGGGCCGACACAGGCAAAGGGCTTGTGAGGAGCTGTAATCCGGGGACTTCAGGTATCCAGAATGACAGAGGCAGGNGGTGAAAGGTGCTGAGATGAGGCTGCAGAGCTGGTGAGGACCTTGCTGCCTCCCAAGTTCATCCTGCAGGCAACAGGAGTCAGTCAGCAGTTCAAAGCGAGGGCATAAGGGAGTGACAGGATCAGGTTTGCACTGTGGGTGAGTTCTGAGTTCAGGGTGGAGCCTGGAGGGAACCAAGCAGAGTGTCAGTAGGGAGCTGGATACAGGCCTGTCATCCCAACTATTGTGGAAGCTGGGACAGGAGGACCACAAGTAGCAAGACTAGCCTGGGCTACAGACTGAGTTCAAGGCCAGTTTGGGTAACTTAGTGAGACCCCGTTTTAAAATAAAAGATTAAAAAGGGAGTTGGGCCTATAGCTCAGTGGCAGGCCTTGCCTAGCACATATGAAGTGCCAAGGGTTGGGTGGGGTGGGTGGAGAGACACAGAGAGCCTGGGAATAGAGACGGGGAGGCTGCTGTGGAAATCGAGGGGAGAAATAGTGGATGCAGGAGATTAGANCAGGCACCCTCCATGCAGAAGGTGAGGCCTCTACGACTTTGAGATAGTGGAGGAGCAGCCATTAGGGAATGGCAGAAAGGCGAGGTCAGGCTTGGAGTCCACAGATTCAGAGTCTGTGACCCGGTTTGGAAAACCATTTATACCCTTATTTCTGCAGCTTGTAAATGTCACTTGTCATTTCCCTGCACCGAGATGATGGGGCAGACGCTGGGACGCAGTGACTGCAGCACCCATCCTTTCTGCACCCCACAGCAGCTGCCGCAGGTGTTCTGACGTGCAGCCTCCGGAGCAGGGCTCTTATTAGGCATCCACCAAATCTTGTTTAACATGCTCACAAAACAGCATGCGTGTTCCCACATGAAGAGCCCCAGTGCTGTGCTAAATGTATTCCCCTCAATTGGTTCCCTCTGTAATTGTGTGCGTTCATTTTACACAGCTGGAAGAATCGTTATGAGAAGGGGTCCACNGGTCCAGACGGCCAGGGAGCCCCTGACTCGGTCATGCAGAGGTCTATAGCTGGCCCTTGCCTTCAGACAGGCTGA